>WNWK01003437.1:0-167385 GCA_009830355.1 Cherax destructor | reverse complement strand
AAAAGGGGTATTAAATAATAAATACTACTTTTTTCAACCCAACCTTTCCCTGGGGTTACGGAGGAGGAATTTTGTTCCACTTCCCCATGGAGAAATATTAAATATTTTCTTCTTCAAAAAACAAATCGGGCATCTCCCACCAAAGGGGGGGGCCCAAAGAGAAAAACAAAAGTTTCTCTTTAATTTTAGTTGTATACAGGAAAAGGGGGTTTAAAGCCCTTTGCCCGGCTTTTAGCCCCCGATTTCTTTACCTTCCCTTCTTGCAGATGGCCCCTCCTTTAATCCTGACTCTCTCATTGACTTTTTGACAGAAACTGACTTACTACACAAACTCTGAAGATTATACCTCTAGCACCTCCCTCAGTCCCTTCTACCTCGATCTTTTGCTACCCTCCTCCCCTGCACTATCCACCGTCATCTTGCACTCCATACCCTACTAATCGTCCATCTCCCTCTTACAACCCACTCTCCCTGCATCCTACAATAACCTGCAGCGCTGTATAACCCCTGTGGTTTAGCGCTTCTATTTGATTATAATAATAATAATGTGAATAGCATGCTGAGCATTAAGTTGTGCCTCTCCTACAGCTACTGGCACAACCGACTACCAAGACAAGGCTGGTTATACTTGAGTGTCAACTACCTCTGCTTCTATTCCTTCCTTCTTGGTAAAGAAACTCGTGTGATCGTGCGTTGGAGGGATGTAACACTGCTCGACTGTACAAACGCGCTCATCTTCCCTGACAGTATAAGAGTGTCCACTAGAGATCATGAGGTACTGTGTATGCCAACATATTTGTCCTGTCCTTGAATTGTCTTTACCCATTCTTAACCCTTAGATTAATGCTGTGTAAAAATGGGTATTAAATAATAAATACTACTTTTTCTTTCAACCCACAGGCCATATCCCTGTGGGTTACGGAGGAGGAATTCTGTTCCACTTCCCCATGGAGAAATATTAAATATTTTCTTCTTCAACAACAAATCGGGCATCTCCCACCAAGGTGGGGTGGCCCAAAGAGAAAAACAAAAGTTTCTCTTTAACTTTAGTAATGTATACAGGAGAAGGGGTTACTAGCTCCTTGCTCCCGGCATTTTAGTCGACTCTTACGACACACATGGCTTATGGAGGAAGAATTCTGTTCCACTTCCCCATGGAGATAAGAGGAAATAAGAACAAGAACTAGTAAGAAAATAGAGGAAAACCCAAAGGGGTGTGTATATATATGCTTGTACATGAGTGTGTAGTGTGACCTAAGTGTAAGTAAGTAGAAGTAACAAGACATACCTGAAATCTTGCATGTTTATGAGACAGAAAAAAGACACCAGCAATCCTACCATCATGTAAAACAATTACAGGCTTTCGTTTTACACTCACTTGGCAGGACAGTAGTACCTCCCTGGGCAGTTGCTGTCTACCAACCTACTACCTAGGAAATATTAAATACATGGTCACTAAATATACATACGTATACATCTGTAGTCTACAGTGATGTTGGACAAATGTATGTGCAATGTGTTCTTCTGCTGCCTCTTCTTCCTATTCCACTAAAAATGTGTGTGTAAGCACATAAAAGCACTCAGGTTTTATTTCCTATTTTCTGTGTGGTATTTTTACACACTTCTATAGTATGCATTTTGCACACTTGACTCACAGAGAAACACTGGTATATTGCTAAATCATGCTAATTTGAGATGTGAAAAGAAGTACAGTGGTACCTCGAGTTACGATATTTTTTCGTTCGAGAATGCTGTTCAAGTGCCATTACCAAACGAATTTATCCCCATAAGGAATAATGTAAAATAGACTAGTCCTTTTACACCCCCAAAAATATACATACAAAAGCATTTAAAAAAATAAACTTACATAAAAGGGCGATTTTGGGGACCATCGTAACTCGAGGTACCACTGTATATAGTATACACTCGAAAATGTAAAATGAGATAATTTTAGCATTATACGAGGCCTTAATTTCCAGGTAATTCCTAATGGAGGAAGCTAATATTTTCATTGAGACTATTCTTTGCAGAAAATAACTAGAAATCATTAAAAAATACCTAAAAATGCAAAAAAATAACTGAAAAGAGACAGCTTTAGCATGATACAAGGCTGTTTTCTATCGTATGTTTCTTCCCTGTTTCAGGCGCCTTTTACGGCACATTTAATAAATGTGGTTAATGAGATTGATTAATAACTCTGATTAATGAAATTCATTAATGATCATAACAATAACAGAGATTCTGTAACTAATGGACTTTATCCTTTACTTTTTAAATATTTACCAATCAGATTGTAATATAATGGCCAATTCTGTAACCAATGGACTTTCTCCATTGTTTCCAAAATCACTTACACAGCAGATTATAATGATGGACATTGGACAATTCTGTAGCTAACATAAATTTGCCCAGGAGATTTTGTTGATCATTTCCAAAATCTGTTAAATTGAGGTTTGTTAATTTGAAGTTTTACTGTATAGAATAAAGTATGAATTGCCAGTGGGAATTCATGGCTAATTTTTTTTTATATAAATAGCCAAAAATTGATGGGAAGTACTGTCTAGCAATGTGTTTGTGTAGTAACTAGTCGCACATTTTACCTTTGCTAACAAAGTATGTTTATGTTCTGCAGCATTATTTCTCCATGTTGCTGAGGAAGAAGGAAACTTATGAACTGATGGAGCAGCTAGCCAATATGGCTATGAAACAGTAAGTGATTTAATGAGAAAGGATTCAGGGAAAACTTTTTAGCTATATTTTAGGTCTGGAGGCAGGAAGTACAGTGCCTGTGCTCTAAAGGAGGTGGTGAAGATATTGCAGTTCAGATGGTCATCTTAACTGTGATGTCAGCACGCTTCTAGCAAGACAATGATTGGATGAATGACGGTGAATGTGTTTCCTTGTTTTTTATTTTTTTGGGGTCACTTTACTTCAGTGGGAGATAGTTAGTGAGTTAAAAAATAAAGTTACTTTGATCTCATGTAAAGTTCTTGCTGTCTTCATACATCATTCATGATCACTAAAGTAAAGTTCAGTTACACGAAGAGATCCCAAACTGCTGGAAACCATTTAAAGCTCAGCACAACATTGAGCAAACATGTAACCAAATTTCTGACGAAATGTGCCTGAAGAAAAGGTTCATAATTTTAAATTGTATATTTGCAAAATTTGGTACAGAATATTGCACTTCATTTATTCATAGTTTATCCTTTGTCTTTGCAGTACTGTAATGAGGAAATCCCTCATTGACAATTTTTATTTGCTTTTGTTACCTTATTTACACTAATTTAAATAGGAGTAAAAAATAATAAGCATTGTAATATGAAAATATCCATATAAAACTTAAAGAGAGAATAAGCAAAACTTGCTAAGAGCAAGCAGGCACAAAAAACAAAAGGGTGGAAAAATGATATAAAGAAATATGGTGATAAAAGGGTATAAAGGTAGTGATTAAGTAGAATGAGGCTCATGTGCAGGAGGGAGAAATATTCTTAATGATAACTGGGAAGTTAGACAAAGATAAAACTATATAGTAATGTAAGAGAAGTTGTGAGTTGAGGCTATGACCAAGGAGTTAATGAAAGGGCTAATAATTTCTACCTCAAAAAGACATCAGCATGGGTGGCATAAGGAATGTGAGACATAGTAAAGATTTTATAGGAGAATGACATATTGGATATGGATAGTATGTGAGGCGCTTAGAAAAAAACGATGAGCATGCCAAATGTCACTTTTGAGTCGGTCGCTTACAAACTTTTGCAACATGCTTGCAACAGTATCCCAGTAAAGAACCACACAGTGGCAAGTTTATTGTTTTCTCAGGAGCCAAATCACTGTTTTGTAGACATGACTTCATTGTCAAACATCCCTTTTTTTGTTTTTAGTGGGAAAAGGCAGGGTAAAAATAAGGAAGTTGCCAACGTGAGTGATGTACAGTATATGATACTTGAAAGAATTATAAGCTCTTCGGGGTAAAAAAACTAAAAACGCAGTTTTTGCTCATTGGCGAGTTCGTCGGTTTTCTTCTCGATGCCCCATATGTGTAGTGCTGTGGTATGTAAGGTAATGTGACAAATGATTTGACTGCTTCATTAAATATAAAAAATTCTATGAAAAAATTCTGAAAAAGGAGTGTTATAAATTAAAATATTTTTCTTTTTATTATTTTTTATTAAGCTTGACTTGCATCATTGAAAGGTAGGGGGTCTCTTTTATAAGTGCACATCAAGGGCCATCTCAGAAAGGAAGAATATAGGCAGTTTTCATTTTCCAGTTATTATAAAAATTTCAGCAGGATTAATAGGTAGGTAGATGAAATTATACTTGCAGTAATTTTGTTACATAATTTTTTTTTCAGGCTAATTAATGATGAGGAATTCTCGGAAGATAAAGACTTGCTGACAAAAGTCAGGTGAGCAGTAGCATCTTGGGTTTACAGTAACACAAGTTATTGAAGTGAACTTGATTTTGTATGTAAGAATTTTTTGTTTACAACAACATAAGTTATTGGAAGGAACTTAAGGATGGTTATTGGAAGGAACATTAGGGTGGTTATTGAAAGGAACATTAGGGTGGTTATTGAAAGGAACATTAGGGTGGTTATTGAAAGGAACATTAGGGTGGTTATTGAAAGGAACTTTAGGATGGTTATTGGAAGGAACTTTAATATGGTTATTGAAAGGAACATTAGGATGCATAAGTCTCCTTTATTCTTATATATTTTTCATTTTGTTATTGAAAGTGTAATAATTGGTAACATGAATGTTTTTAATTTTCATTTAATTTTGTACATCTTAACTTAAGAAAGCTGACCTAGCAAAGGGTGTATCTAGCCCATAAAAAAAGTTTCATAGACTCGCCCTTATGATTGTAAGAATGAATTTGACAAGCCTGCTTTGTACGATATTCTCAAAAGCATAATTCTTGAATTAATTGAAACATTATGACTTCAAGTTTATATAGCTTAATACATTTTTTAACTTTAGTTTTTCATTCATGTTGTACTCTTTCTTCAGTGATAGTGTGAATGATGGTGAAAGTGTTTTTTTTTTTTGGGTCATCCCACCTCGGTGGGATATGACCGGTGTTGAAAAAAATATACTATATCCATGTAAATCTTGGAGGTGGGAAGTACAATGCCTACACTTTAAAGGAGGGGTTTGGGATATTGGCTGTTTGGGGTGACATCTAAACTGTTGTATCTGAGTGCCTCTGCAAAGACAGTGATTATGTCTGAATGATGGTGAAAATGTTTCTTTCTTTGTTGGATCACCCTGCCTTGATCTTTCATTTGTTTTCAGTTAGTCCATATCTCTGATAATGCCTGTCATTTCTTAACTCAAATTATGTAACTGAAAAACTCTACACCTGTCAGGGAGGTCTCATGACATGTACAGTATATTAATCTTGCATATTTTCTGCACATTTATGGTAGTCATGTAAAGAATTTCTTCCTAATACTATATCTTAACACTTTTTCCTTTTCATTCCTCTAAATTCCTTTCCCTCAACTACAGTACTACAGTAAATATTAATTCTTTATACAGAGTAAACATTTATTGGGAATATATGTTGCTCTGTGCAGAGATTTATCAAGTTACTTCTTGTGGGAAAATATGTTCTGAGTACTGAGCATTCGACTTATAACGAATTATCTGGAAAACATTAGCATTGTAAGTTGGGGCACTGCTGTATATTGTAGCTTGAATGAATGTCTAGAAATTAGTAACACTGTGTGGTTTGTACTCATAGTAAACATCTACACTCCTACTCTTTCACATAGTCCTATGTTCCTTGTGTTGTTAAAAGCTCTGCTAAGCATGTGTTTCTCTCGTGGGTGATCTTGGTTCCGTACCTGATGGTACTGACACATTCTCCAGTATTGGGGTATGGTCTTGCATGCAAAATAAGTATTGTTTTTTGTTCTGCTGATTCATAATGTAAAATAGTACTTAGTGTTGAAGTGTGGAACTAAATAAGGTGTATTTAATGAAAATGTTCTTAACAGTAAGAAAGTGCCCAAGAAACCATCATTTCTGAAGCGTGACCTGGATGCCAGAGCCCACTCGGATATGTACCGTAGCAAATTTAGGTAATATTTTGCACTGCTTTTTTATTGAACTTTGTAGTTTAAGGGGTAAAAGTTAGCTTTCATTGTTGTAATAACTGAATATAATGCGATATTCCATTTTTATACCATATGTAAATCTTCTATCTTATCTATTGTCACCAACATAAGTATGTACATGTACTTTGTTTATGAAGTTCAGTATATAACTTTAATTTTGAGAGATGTATTTGTTTGTGAATGTTGGTTGTTGTATCTCAGGTTACCCCTGAGAGAGAAGCTGGATGGGTCAACGAGTTGCTCTCTGTGGGCACCGTACAAGAAAGCCTATGTCAGTGGCACACTCTACATCTCTCTCAACTATATTTGTTTTGATAGCAAGGTGTGTTTTTTCTTTTTTTTGTAATAATCTATTGTGTCTTCCTACATGACCATTATATTTGCCTCATGCAGTAATTATATTTGTCCAGATTCAGGCTGCTCCAGTAACAAGAATCAAACATGTGTTCTGTGGCCTAAATAATATTTGTCACTATACTGTATATCCAGTTAAGTAAGTTTATTTAGGTACAAGTACACATAAGTACTACAATTATCATACATAGGTTTTTTTTTTTCAACATAGTACTGGCCATCTCCCACTAAGGCAGGGTGAGCCAAAAAAGAAGAAAACTATAAAGTTTATAGGTTTTACATTTAGTAATTTATACAGAAGGGTTACTAGCCCCTTGTTCCTGGCATTTTTGTCACCTCTTACAACACGCATGGCTTATGGAGGAAAGATTCACAGTTTAACGTGTGTAAATTACCTAGGATAACCAAAAAGAAGTCAGTGACTTATTTCCATTGGAGTCTTTGTGCATTCCATTGGGGTCACAGATGTTACAATACACTGCACAGAATGTGTCACATTATAGAAGAAATCATTGTTTCTGATGGGGAATGTTTTCATCTATAAGTCACCCGGCTTTGGCAGGAGAAGGCCATTGAGGGAAAAAAGAACAAAGATGTGAAGTCACTGTGGGGCAAGCTAGTAATTATAAATCATATGGTAAGTCGTATGTTGGCAATTCTGTAATTTTTAACTGCATTAATAAGTTGTGTAGGTAGAATTATACATTTAATTACAGTACTTTTACAAAGTGTAGGAAATCAGTGCCAGTGGATGTCGATCATTTGTTTTTGAATACTAATTGAAATATGTTTGTAATTTTGTTTAATAAAACTAAAAAAAATAGTAAAGTTGAAAGTAGAGTACATCATTTTAAGGACTTTTAAGTGGCATTTGAATCTAATTGTAAAAAGTCAAGTTTGTAATTGAGTCATTAAATTCCTTGAAGTGTGTGTTTTATCACATCAAGTTAAGTGTAAACATATAAGCTAAAGAGTATAAAGTAAAAGGTATAATGGAGTAGAAACTTTTAATTTATGTAGTATTGCTGTATAAGGAATTTTAGAATTTCCTTTTTGTTCTTAATTGAAAATTAATATCTTATATTAAGTAGTCTGTAAACATTAGGTTTAGTTTGCTCGAAATGCCCTGGCATGATAGTGGCTTTCTTTGTACTTAATAAATAAAAATTGTAATCACAGATTGTAAACTTTGCAAAGAAATAAATCTTAATCTTTATCTTTATTTATTAATTTAGTTTGATACTGATTATATAATTAACTTGTGCATTTTTAGATCGCAAACCTGGTTAGTGTGGTGTGCCCACTGCGGACTGTGCAGAGTGTTGAGCGAGTAGACAGTGTGAAGGGCAACCTCATAGTGAAAAGTGCCCTCTTCATTTGTACTTCACATGTGAATTCGTCCAACACTTTCCTCTTTATTGATGTCGGGGATCGGGACTTTGTCATCAGCAAACTCTCAGAGATGCTGGGGAAGAGTATACCGACAAAGAAGTAAGTTCAAGGGTTTAATTTTAATAGTTTTTTGGTGAAATGTGACTGTCACATCAAAGCCTCCTTTGCCCTCTCCCTCTGACCAACCTTGTTCATTGCTTTAATGTCAAGACAGCGCTGTATGACCCTTAAGGGTTTAGCACTTCATTATCATCATAAATAATTTAATGCCAAGAATAAATAAAATTTCAGTGGAAGACTTCATTGTATTATTAACTCATTTTGTATGTTATCATAATTATGCTCTATCATCGTTTTACCAACGTATTAATAATGTTGAGAAAGGAGGCAGAGACTGAGTTTGGCTTTGGTTAGAACAAAAAAATGTGTTACCTTTTCTTCCACTAAACACAATATAATCAACCCCTTATGCATCGATCATATGAATTAAAAGTTGTACAGACAATTCAGTTATGTATTGAAGAGTTAGATTACAGTAAAAATTTGTGATCTCCATATTGCTAGAAGTCAGAGCATTAGTTGGCAGCTCTCTCCTCCTCTTCTAGATACTGCCTTGTACACCATTATTTTATTACTAATCCTTTTATTTTTCTTGGTTATTGCTCTCTTGAATACATTTATCTTTAGCATCTGTTTGGTATAGGTGTGGTATAATTTTGTAAGGAAGTTTAGCTGATAGTCTTAACGTTTCTTGACATGTAGAGAGAGTGTGTGTGATGATAAATCTACTACATTAAACTCATACTAATAGGTTCACATTAACCTTGCCCACACTCTTTAGATGCTTCAAGTAATGATTAACAGAATGTCAGGTAAGATAACCTGTATTTGTCACTGTTTCTGTGGTCTTAAAGTAGAAAATCAACATCTGCTTTGGAGGATGGGCTGATATATTAGCATACTGTGCTCTGAAAATTACTTGTATTTCTTTCCTATATTCTGTGTTATTTTCTCTTACCTCTATTCATTTTCTCCTCCCAGTATGTTTTTCTTAATATATTTTGATGTACTCCATTTTGTATAAATTCCATTAAGGGTGTCTATGGCAATAATATAAATGCTACTGGTAAGTAAAATTCTTTAGTAGGTTTTTTCAGTGTTCATGTACTAGATCATACATTTAAAGCATACAGTAATTTGGAAAAAGTTGTTTGGCCACCTGCCTCCATAACAAATAGTGTGCCAACTTCTCCTTTGCTGTTAAATGATTTGGTTGAGTCTGCTATTAATTTGCTTTAATAATCTGGTAAATTATGCAGGACTGCAAGAGACAGACATGATATTGATTTGGAAGACTATCTTAAATGCTTTTAAAATTTTATGGTTTTATACATTAAAAAAATTAATTAGAGAGAATAGTACTCTAGCTGTTAATGCCTAACACATTAAAATTTTCATCTTTGTCATCACGAGATTGATATTGAGAATGTTGTCGTCAGTGCCTTGCCAGATAACATGGTCCTGGGGAGTGCCAGACTGGGCAGTCGCTCCAACTCCGTCACTGATGATAAATGCGATGACATGAGCCTTAGTAGTTTGAGTAAGTTTATATTTAATTTCCCATAAATTTACTGTTACCTTTAAGTTTCCTTTTGATCTTGGAATGATATTTTTTTTTCATATTTTAAGACAACTTGTATAGATTTTTTTATATTTAGTTTTGTGCAAGTTTAAGAGGAAAGGAGACAGTGTTTAGAAATATTTTATTGATGGAAACTGGTTATGTTTCTCGTGCAATTTATGCACAAGTAACATGCTGAAAATGTAAAGTGTAAACAGTACATTAGTTAAATATTAGACATGCTGGTATTCAAGAAAGTACAGTACAGTGGACCCTCGCTATTCGAATATTCCAAAACTCACCCTTTTATGTAAGTTTATTATTGTAAGTGCTTTTATAAGTGTATTTTTGGGGGTCTGAAATGGACTACTCTAATTTACATCATTCCTTATGGAAATAAATTCGTTTGGTAACAGCACTTGAACAGCATTCTGGAATGAGGGTGAGTTTTGGAGTGTTCGAATAGCGAGGGTCCACTGTATTAAGGTTTTGTAAAGTGAGTGTGACCATCGTTTCATTAGGATGGTTGTGTTTGAAGGGTGTGAGATATGCTTGGGACCCACTTATTAATCATTAATTAGCTTGAGATAACTGTCATACTTGATAGGTTTTTGCCATTCCTAAATTTGGATCAGGTTCCATGTTCCATTTTTGTCCCTTTGTCCTGGCCTTCTCATTTTTGAATAGCTTGTCTATGTCCACCTTGTCACTGCTTGAATATCTTTAATGTATGTATGTATTGGTGAGACTGTTATGAAATATGCAGAAGTTATGGTGATTGAAGAAGTTTAACATTAATTTTTTTTTGTGATAAGAGTTCTCATTAGAGCAGTGAATATTCAGTGTGATTCATTATACTACAGTATTATTAATGTAAGTTTGTGTGCACTCTCTTGCTTAACTCTACTGCAACTTAACTAGATGTTGCAGTTAAGAGAAAATGGTTTAAGGCATTAAAAATACAAATTTGTAAAAATGTGGTACATATACAGTGGACCCCCGGTTTACGTTATTAATTCTGTTCAAGTACAGTTATCAAACGAATTTGTTCTCATAAGGAATAATGTAAATTAGATTAGTCCTTTTAGACCCCCAAAAATACACTTACAAAAACACTTACAAAAATACACACATAATTGTTCGAGTTTCGAGCCTAACGTAAACCGGTGGTTCACTGTATAAATTTGAAAGGAAAATGATAGGGCTTAAACGTAAACATTACTTCACCTGTTACACTTCACTAGAGTTGCTAAATACTAATTATGATTAACAGTCATGTAGACATAGACCCATATTTGAGACTGATCAAGACTTTATATGCTTCAGGTGTAGGCAGCATATGTGACAACAATGGTTCAAGTTTCCCAGAGACTCTTGAAGCCGAGACAACAACCGTACCCTTGAGGTCTCTCTATATTGGACTCGAGGATGATATGGATGTTGGTATTTGTATTCTTTTGGTATTTTGAAATTTCCCTGCTACTTACTAGGATATCCCATGTAAAGGTCTTCCCTGTTCATAACTGTTTTTACTGTAATCTGCTTGATCTGTATTTCTCTTGTTTCAGTCTCTCTGTCTGTCTCTCTCGTACTTTTATACTTGCCATGCCCATACACATGATCTTGAAGTTTTCTCAACTGTATGAATTATCTTTTCATATTCATACTACTAGGGTCGTCCTAGGAAAGGATGGAGGGAGGGGGTAAAAGAGGTTTTGTGTGCAAGGGGCATAGACATGCAGCAGGCATGTAAATGGAATGAATGGAGACAAATGTTTTTTGGGGCCTGACGTGCTGTTGGAGTGTGAGCAGGTTAATATTTTGTGAAAAGAATCAAGGAAACTGGTTAGCTGGACTTGAGTTCTGGAGGTGGAAAGTACAATGCCTGCACTTTAAAGGAGGGGTTTGGGATATTGGCTGTTTGGAGTGACATCTGAACTGTTGTATCTGAGCACCTCTGCAAAGACAGTGATTATGCGTGAATGATGGTGAAAGTGTTTCTTTTTTGGGTCGCCCTGCCTTGGTGGAAGATGACCAGTGTGTTAAAAAGAAAAAAAAAAGTTTTTTAAAGATGTTTCAGTTCTGCTTTCAGATAGGATTTAAAGTATTGCTTCCTAGGATATCTGACGTCTAAAATGTTTGAGTGAGCTTCAGTGATCAGAGTAATTGAAAGTTCTGTATTAGGTTAGTCAATCTGAATTTGTCATTCAACTATTTCCCTACAACCAATTAATTTAAATTGATTGTAATTTGTACTTTTTGCCATTACATATATCATGTAGATCATTATGTTTCATATCTGCATGCCTCTAGCAAGACAGACAGTGATAGTGTAAGTGATGGCGAAAGTGTTTCTTTTTCGGGTCACCCTGCCTTGGTGGGAGACGGCCAAAGTGTTAAAGGAAAAAATGTTTTGGATACTGTGTTTAGCTAAGTTTTTTGTACTAAATACATGTATGTACTCATATGTTGACATACATAACAATATTCTTACTAAACTGCTTAATCTATTGATGTACTGTACTTTCTAACTAGGAAGGAGATTGTGAAAAGAGGAAAGAGGCCTTGTGGGACCGACACTGGAGTGAGTATGGACGCGGTGTAACCATGTACCGTACAGTGGAAACTCTTCGTTTGGTCTTGGAAGGACTCCCAGACACTGTCAGACGAGAAGTGTGGTTAATATTTTCTGGTTAGTTGTTGGTCATTGTTTTGTAGTATTTTGTAGTGCCTGTTGTTAGAAAATATTGTAAACTTTGTAGGATTTCTTTAATGTGAATCTACTTTTTTTTCACTATTGAGGATTATTATACTGTTGAGAGTATTTATGATTTTTTAATAATTTGCTTTATTTAAATTGTTTGGAATAAGTATTATAGGCCATATTTAATTAGTTAAATGGTACAGAATTAATATTCCAAGCTCATTTCACAAACCTAACAGTACTTACATCAACTCAAGCAATTAAGTCAACTTTTGCATTTACGTTACCTCAAACTTTCTAAAGTCTAGTGGAAAATATATCTTTTTCTTTTGTTTTGTAAAATATAGGTGTAATTTTCTTCATTAATGATAGTCAAACAAATATGCAAATTTTTCTCCTGAAACTGAAGATTGGAGGTGGTCAGGAACTAATACAGTTAGGAAAAATTAAGCTAGTCCAATGAATAATGGATAAATATAGGAGATTTGAAGTCCAAGCCAAGCAACATGTAAGAGTCAAGTTCTTCATCTTTCTTCTTCTGCATAATGGGTAGCAAAGTTTATGCAAGTACATAGATAAAAGTATATGTAGCAAGTGTAGCAATGTTTGTTAGTTGTGGTATGTTTTGCAACTGTAAAATCATTAAAGGCACTCATGTTATGTTATTGCCTGAAATGCACTGCATTCTAGTGGATTTCTCTTGTGCCTAACAATATTTGATAACATGTAAACTACATTATCTGTGTACTGCATAAAAGAAATAAAATTTGAATTTGAATATGTGATTATAAAACTGGGTATGGATAGGGACTGTTAATGTGTATGGTTGCTGTGCAACATTTTTAGTGCCAATGCTGCAAAGGAAACATTGATTCTTCTATAATTAAGCTATTACTTTCAGGTGCCATAAATGAACAGGCCACGAATCCTGGCTATTATGAGCAAGCAGTAATTGCAGGGTTAAAGCGTGGGGGCCCTGCCAATGATGAGATTGAGAGGGACCTACACAGGTCTCTTCCTGAGCACCCTGCATTTCAGAGTGAGAGGGGGATATCAGCTCTCAGGCGCGTCCTTTGTGCCTATGCTTGGAGGAACCCTGCCATTGGTTGGTTGCTGAATTTTTGGCTAGTGCCAAATGTATGCAAAGTTATTAGGAATGTCTCACAAAATCATAATAACACAATTGCAAACAAACTCGGTATGAGGTTTAATTCTTTAGGATTGTCTACAATTTTTTTTTATAATAATGTTCTAATTCACATCCCCCTAGGTTACTGCCAAGCCATGAACATTGTGGCATCAGTCCTCCTCGTGTATTGCAATGAAGAGGAATCATTCTGGCTCTTGGCTGCCCTGAGTGAGCGACTCCTACCTGACTATTACAACACCCGGGTTGTTGGGGCTTTGGTGGACCAAGGTGTGCTTGAAGACCTCATCCTGGATCACATGCCAGGACTACACACCAAGCTGTCAGACTTGGGCATCATCTCTCTAATCTCATTGTCCTGGTTCCTCACCCTTTTTCTCAGGTGCTTATTATCTTATGGTCCTTGTTGACTCTTTCATTAATTAGCTCTTCAAGGTTGTTGCCTTGATCTAGTGATCCGAGGAATTGGGGCTACCCACCTTTTACCCAGATCAAACCTGATTACCTCCCATTCCTGATTACCTCCCATTCCCCTTGTGTGATTAGCACTTTTGACTTTGCATTACTTTGAGATATAATATTTGATTTGTTTTAGATTGTTTGATACTGATATTGAGGAAATTAGAGATAATGCTATAGACATGACACTGGGACATAATGGGATAGCTATAGAAGGAGCAGTGAGAGATAATAGAATAGTGCTATAGAAGGGACAGTGAGAAAATGGGATAGTGCTATAGAAGGAACATTCTGAGAAAATAGGAATGGGGCATATGGTTCAGGTATATGATTAGGTCAAGAAAATAAACAAATGGTTAGTTGTTATAGGAAACTAGCATTAATAGCAGTAACAGTGATTTGTGGAAGATACTCAGAGATGGAGTGGTTATTTTTTTATATTTCAACATTTCAGAGTAGTTGGAGGCATTTTCTGACATCAATTTTTAGCTAAAATATGTAGATTATCACACTTTTATTCGAAACTGATGATAATTTACGATTTTTTTTTTTTTACCATTTCCTGTTTTCCACTAATTTGGTTTAGCGCGTGGAGAAATTAAGTTAATCCTGAAGTAGATTATTGATATTATAATTAAGGAAAGCACTAAATTCATAGGGGTAATACACCTCCTGGGAAAATGGGAGGCAGTCAGGTTAGGTATCAGGAAGTGAAGGGTAACTCTAATTTCTTGTATCAGGGGCCCTTCACTAGTATCAAAAAACCTCCATTGAAGGGCAATACACAGGTGAAAAAAAAAAGACTGCCCAATGCCTGTCTCTTTTTATGACAGAAAAGAATTAAATTGATTTCTAGAAATCGACTTTTATCCATCAAATTATCACATTCATATTTCATTCCATTGGTCATTTTAACTTATTGATAAAAAAAATGAGCAAGTACTCTTTTACATATCCCTATAACATCACCCTTGTATTTGGCATGCTACTGATTTTTTTTTGTTAGAAACACATTAATGGGTAATGATTTTCCTTCATGGCTAAAATTTGCTAAAGCAAGTTCCAGGTTTCTACAGTTTTTTAATCTTAAGTGGTTGCTACATAATAATATATTGGAATTTTTGCTGAAGGGTTAACTGATACACTGAAATGGTTTTAATTTTCCCAGTGTTATGCCATTTGAAGCAGCAGTGCATGTTGTGGACTGCTTTTTCTACGATGGCGCTCGTGTGGTGTTTATGGTCGCTCTGGCCATACTTGACGTCAACAAGGAGGCACTGGAAAGTAAGCAGTTACTCTCTGAATATAGCCTTTGTAGTTATGTTCATGAATAATTAATTTTGTAATTAAAAGAATTTGATTAATTTATCTTATTTTTGCCATTTTACATTCAAATTCAAATTCAAATTCTCTATTTCTGGTAATATACAAGGGGGAGTGTACTTATAATTATGCATTTTATGAAGTAGATATTACAAGATGGCCAATAATATGCCTAGGTATGCCTAGGCTTTTCAGGCAGTCTTATGATAGGTCTTACTCTATAGTGACACAATGATTATACAGATAGTAAGGTTAGGTAATTGTAGTGATTAACTAGGTTTACAAAATTGAGGTACTGGAATTTAAACATTTAAGAATTTAACAATTAGTTTATATATTAATGGTAAAGGTGATGTATTGGCATATTACAGTTTCTATATTGGAGTGTTTAGGCAAACTTATGACTAGCTTAAGAATTATGAAGCAACAGTTGTATTAGAATTTTGGTAAGTTCTGTGCAAATTAAGGGGAATCACAGATATCAATAAGTGTATTTTGCTGTGGATATGTGCAAGATAAAGTAGTTTTCATGTGGTTAGCTATCGGTTGGGTGCGTAAGTGAGATAAGATGTTTTTTAACGGTGCTTTTGAAAATGGAGGTTGTGTCTGCAGTTCTAGAGTTTTCAGGCAGGGAGTTCCAGATTTTAGGCCCTTTTATGCGCATTGAATTTTTGTATAGATTTAGTCGGACACGGGAATGTCAAAGAGATGTTTATGTCTGGTATTATGTCTATGGGTCCTGTCGCAACTGTCAAGAAAGTGTTTTAGCTCAGGGTTAAAGTTGGAATTAATGGTTCTATAAATGTAGATAGCAGAGTAGTAAGTATGGATGTTCTGAACAGTGAGTAGGTTTAGGTCTTTGAAGAGTGGGGGTGTTGCCTAGCGTTGGATTGCGTGATAATTCTTACTGCGGCTTTCTGTTGGGTTATTATTGGCTTTAGGTGGGTAATTGCTGTTGATCCCCATGCACAAATGGCATATGTGAGGTAGGGATAGATGAGTGAGTAGTATAGTGTGAGTAGGGCTGATTGTGGAACATAATACCGTATCTTAGAGAGGATCCCCACAGTTTTGGACACTTTCTTTGTTATGTGTTGGATATGGGTGCTGAATTTCAGGCTGCTGTCAAGGTGGAGGCCCAGGAACTTGCCCTCATTATGTTTAGCAATAGGTGTAGTGTTGATATTAATGTTTAATTGTGGATCATCTGCTCTGTTGCCAAACATAATATAGAAGGTCTTATCAGTGTTGAGTGTAAGTTTATTGGCAGTCAGCAGTTCTGTTTGGAATTCTCTCACATTTGAAATATTGAATTTATTTAAAATAAACCAGCAAAAGGCTGGTAGTCTCTCCTGATAGGTCATATGCTTTCTGATATTATGAGGTATTTTATTATGACGATGACACCTTCGCCAAGGTATGGATACCCGTAAACATGCTGTTTGGGAGGACTTCCCAAAAGAAGACAAATGGAGTATTGGATAATATAGAAGGTAGCTGAATCAAGATTTGTTTAGAACAACAAAAACTGAGCTTTTTGTTTATTGACACCAGAAATTCTTAGCATTTAATAGAAATTATTTAGATCATGGCAAAGCCTTGACTAAATTTTCAACTGCTGTTAAAATAAGCAAGATGTTAATTTTTTCATTATAACAGTAGTAAAAATTCTCCATGGGGAAGTGGAACAGAATTCTTCCTCCGTAAGCCATGCGTGTCGTAAGAGGCGACTAAAATGCCGGGAGCAAGGGGCTAGTAACCCCTTCTCCTGTATATATTACTAAATGTAAAAGGAGAAACTCGTTTTTCCTTTTGGGCCACCCCGCTTCGGTGGGAAACGGCCGACATGTTGAAAGAAGAAAGCAGTAGTAAAAATAAACACTTAAGCAGTATATTGTGATTTTTTATTGACAACATTTCGCCCACACAGAGGGCTTTATCAAGTCACAAACAGATCTACCTGGGTAAAATGTACGTGAGTATTTATAGGATGGAGTCAGGATGGAGTATTTATAGGATGGAGTCCATTGTGTCTGTATTTTATACCATTTATTTCCATAACAGTAGCAAGGCAAGAATAGGAAAGGAAATGAAATATGAGGAGATGCAGCATAAGCAAGGTGAATTAGCCAAACAGCAAAATAAGTTACAATCAAGTGTTGAAATAATTTTGATTGCAACAAATCTAGTATCGTATTTTCAATTATTATTCAAATTTTATATTTTAACGTGATAAATGATCTCTAAAATAGAAGACAGTATGACTCAGATTTGATAATTCATGTAATGTAACATAATTGAAACCTTCAAAAATCAATCTGGATAAAAGGTGAAATTAGGATCTAAAAAAAGTCCGAAAGATCTTTCAGATATTTATTTAATTTTTTGTTGTCAAATTAGGAATGAGGTGTTAGAATTCTTAAAGTATGATGCCTCCAGCACACATTATTCTAAATAAAAATGATGTTACTGACATTTTAGGTGAAATATGAAGTCAGAAAGCCATTATAGAATTGTGATGTCTGCACACTCCTGGGAAGACAGCTATTAGCCTAGTCCTGGAGAATGCATTTCTTCAGTGTTACCAGCCTTGATGGGAAGTGGCCAGTATGGTAAAATAAAAAAGAAAAAAAAGGAAATAAGTCTTAATTTTTTTCCAAGCATTTATTTATTTTTTTTGACCAAATTTATTTGTACAGTTTTATGTATCAAATATCTTCAATATCTTGAGAAGATTTTTAGGCATGAATTGTCATGATGACTAACTTTACTTACTCTTGATAATCAAGTGTGGGTAGCAAAATATATATTATTTGTTAGACAAATGTTATGTTGTTGACAACAGATTTTGAAGTCACCTAATATTATTGTCTAACAATTATTCTTAAATGTGGACAAGAACCGATCATGAGGGGGAGGGCCTACTAGTAGGGGTTTGGTCTTGGGCAGAAACACTACAAACGATAATGCCTTAGGCATCAACAAACCCATTACATCAAAATTAACTACACTGTATCATACTAAGCCGAATGCGATGATTTGAAAGTCATATACGAGTATTAGATTGGAATGAGTGGAGGCAAGTGGTTTATGGGATTGCACATGCTTGTGGAGTGTAAGTAAGCCTATATCTGTGCAGTGACTTGGGGAAACTGATTGACTGTACCTGAGCCCTGGAAGCTGGGAAGTATAGTAGGTTGCTGAGGTTGTGGGTCTGGTGGTGAGCACAACCTTACTGCCTGTGTCCTTCCAGAGAGGCAGCTAAAGAGTAAAGGTCTGTCAAGGGAGGTGTTTTGATGCTAGTAAGGAATCTTAATCCAGTGAATTGGAGCTATCGTTCTCTTCCTCAAGTTATACATAATTACCTTCCACTCCCCAAGAACTATGAATTTAGTGCTTCCCCATGAATATAATAATAGGGATGGTTTTATGATTTTTTTATGAAAACAATTGTTAACGTCTTGCAGAGGAGCCACTAAAAAATTAGAATTTTACTTGCTGGTTTGACAGTCTCGTAAGGGATACATTCTCTTTTCCTGGTAGCTAACTCAAAATCAGTGATGCAGTAAGCATATACAGTATATATATAAAAAATTAAACCTCTATGGAGAAGTGGAGAAGAATCCTTCCTCCATTAGCCATGTGTCATAAGAGGTGACTAAAATGCCGGGAGGAAGGAATTAGTAACTCCTTCCTTCTCCTGTATAAATTACTCAATGTAAAATGAGAAACAGAGAAAAGAGAGAAGGAAAAAATTTGGAATTAAAAAGAACAGTGTGTAGTAGATGTACCAAATGTAATGTTGCAAATATATACAAATCCTGACCCTGTATGGCCACCATTTGTGTCCTGAACATAATATTTTGATAACCATGATGTGTGTATGTCCAGTTATTATCTTAATGTTTGCTTTGCTATTGTTTTTACAGATTGTGATGATGAGGGAGAAGCTATGATGGTTCTGGCTGACTATCTGGGATGCATCAACACTCCCAAGTGTCGATATGGAAAACGCAAATCAAGTATCTGTGAAGACAAACAGGCAGAGTCTTCTGAATTAAGGGTATCAGTAATTTAATTTCTTTTTTACTTAGAATAAAATATGGACTTGGCAGAACACTGATACATGTAGTATATGCATATGTAAGGGAAGCGTGTGAGGTAGTGAACAGAATGAAAGGGGGTACAGCAGCTAGGACAGATGGGATTAAAACTAACATGTTAAAAACAGGTGGGTATATAGTTGGAGCAGTTGGTGTATTTGTTCAGTATATGCATGATAGAAGGAAAGTTACTTGGGGATTGGCAGTAAGAATGTATAGTTCCTTTGGATAAGAGAAAAGGGGACAAGAATGTAAGAATTAAATGGAATAAGCTTAAGTATACTGGGTAAAGGGCATGTTAGAATTATTATTGAAAAAGTTAGGGATAAGAAAGAAAGTAGGATTTCAGATTAGCAAGGAGAAAGTTAATTCTTTCATCTATTTGGGAGTGAACCTGTCAGCAGATGGGTCTATGAAAGATAAGGTGAACCATAGAATTGAGGAGGAATAAAGGTGGGTGGAGCATTGAGGCACCTGTGAAGACAACCTTATCCATGGAGGCAAAAAGGGGAATGTATCAGATTATAAAAAAAAAAAAAAAAAAAAAAAAAAAAAAAAAATTAAATATTATGCAGAAAATTCGGAATGTGGAAATTAGGAGAAGGTGTGGAGTTACTAAAAGTATTTGTCAGAGGGCTGAAGAGGGGTTGTTGAGGTGGTTTGGTCATTTAGAGAGAATGGATCAAAGTAGAATGACTTGGAGAGCGTATAAATCTGTAGGGGAAGGAAGGCGGGGTAGGGGTCGTCCTAGAAAAGGTTGGAGGGAAGGGGTAAAGGAGGTTTTGTGGGCGAGGGCTTGGACTCCAGCAAGCATGTGTGAGCGTGTTAGATAGGAGTGAATGGAGACAAATGGTTTTTGGGACATGACGATCTGTTGGAGTGTGAGCAGGGTAACATTTTGTGAAGGGATTCAGGGAAACCAGTTAATTGATTTAGTTGGACTTGAGTCCTGGAAATGGGAAGTACAATGCCTGCACTTTAAAGGAGGGGTCTGAGATAGTGACAGCTGGGAGGGACTTTTCTCAGCTGTCGTATCTGAGCTCCTCTGCAAAGACAGTGATTATGTATGAGTGTGGTGAAAGTGTTGAATGATGATGAAAGTATTTTCTTTTTGGGGATTTTCTTTCTTTTTGGGTCACCCTGCCTCGGTGGGAGACGGCCGACTTGTTGAAAAAAAAAAAAAAAAAAAAAAATAAGATTATAATGGTACCAATATTCTTATGTGAGTGTGAACCATAGGTTTTAACATTGCAGCAAGGAGGAGGCTGGATGCAGTAGAGATAGTCATATCTGAGGGCAGTGTGGTGTGAATACGTATTGTTCAGAGAATTCATAATTTGGAGGTTAGGAGGAGTTGCAGGATTATTAAAAGTATTATCCAGAGGGCTGAGGAGAGGTTGTTAAGGTGATTTGAACATTTAGAGAGGATGGAGCAAAATAGTAATGGAGGGAAGAAGGGGTAGGGGTTATCCCAGGAAAGGTTGGTGAGAGGGAATAAAGAAGTTTTTTTGCAAGGGGACTTGGACACCCAACATGCTTGTGGAAACATGTTATATAGGAGTTAGTGGGGGCAAGGGATTTTTATGATGACATACTGTTGGTGTGTGAATAAGGTAATACTTATGAAGGGGGTTTCAGGGAAACTGGTTAGCTGGACTTGAGTCCTGAAGTGGAAAGTACATTGCTTGCACTCTGAAGGAGGGGTGGGGATATTGCAGTGGGAGATGGCTGGTGTCTTAAAAAAAAAGAAGGAACATGTAGACCAAGTGTTTACATCAAAGCATATAGATAAAGTTAAGGAACTGTTTGTTGCATTTACAGATTTAGAAAAAGCGTATAATGGGGTAGATAGGGAAGGAATGTGGCAAATGTTGCAAAACCTCTTTCATTATGTGTATATTCAAGATACATTTTCTTATTAAATACACATTTTGCCTTTAATATAAGCATCTTATAGGTGATGACAGTAATGTGTATGCACAAGCTCATAACTACTGGTGTATTGCATTAAGAATACCGCACTTAGATATAGACTTCCATAGTTTTATATTTCATATATATTTGCAGACTATGGTAAACATTATTGACATTATAGAAGCTGCATACAGAGGTTTTGGATTTATCACCAATGTTGCTATTGAGCGACTTCGGGTGAAGCACCGTCTCCGAGTTGTTCAAACACTGGAAGACACCGTCATGAGAAATACCTTACGCACTGTAGGTCCCGACTGTATTTTGTCTGAGGAAGACCTTAAGGTGAGCACTTTGCTCTTATGTCTTCTTGCAAATGTTTATTACTAAACTGAAAGCCTATACTTATCACTCATGATTTCCACAGTATGTTCTTTCTTTATGCAGATTTTCAGTACATTATTCTGTAATCGCATAACTCCTAGATTTTGAGGACCTAATGGTGAATATGGTAGGTTATTATTGAGCACTGACAAGTGTTCATTATACGTACTTCAGTTTTCCATGGTAGTGTAAAGCAAGGGGATAGTAATCCCTTCTGTATAAATTACTAAATGTAAAAAGATAAAAATTTATAGGTTTTTTCTTTTTCGAGTCACCCCGCCTCGGTGGGAGATAACTGCTATGTTAAAAAAATAAGATTTTTTTTTTTAGTTTTGTATGGAATAATAAGTGAGTCTGCAAATGTTAGTAGAAAGACACTTACAGTTAGGAACCTTTTATATAGACAATGTTTCATCCATTGAAAAAGCCTCCAGTGGATGAATTGTTACATTCTCTCGATGAAAGGTTTTTTGCTACAAGTGTCTACAACCCTTTTTTTTTTTTACTGAGAAAATTTTGAAAAAAAAAAAAAAGTGTGTTGTATTTTATAAATGGACAAATAGAGAGGTTGCAGAAAATGCATTGATTCAGTGGGTATTTGCAGAACACCACATGTAGCATAGGTGTAGTGGTTAAAATGTTTATACATTATTAAAAACAATAGTTTACTCTTAAAAGTACAGTACTTGGTATACAGATACCTTTGCCAGCAATACTGTAGTTTATATTCTAATATGCCTAATGATGGGGAAACTTTAAGAGAAGAGGATAAAAACTCATAATGCTTAGAAAGTGAAGGAAATTTCACATTCTATCCCTTCGGATTTTTTCAGGAACTTGTCATCTATGTGCGTGGAGAGCAGATCTTGGGAGGAGAAGACAAGGAAGTTCGCCAGCGTAATAATTCTGGGAATCCTCTGACCCAGGAAGGCTATGCTCTTGGATACGAAACATTCCGTCAGCTCTTTTTGGCTGTTTCACCGTGGGGTCAGGGCGACCGTTCAGAGTCCCTTGTGACGAGTATCTTCAATGTTAGTTACTCTTCCCAGTCTATTCTGCCATGTAGACACCACATAGACTCCATTAGAGAATGCTGAATTATCACAATGAGGAAATGTTTTAACTCATGCTAATGTATTGAATACTTTGGTCAATATTTATTCAGTTGCAGGAAAATTTGTTTCAAGTTTGTTGACCAAATAATTCATAAGGAATGATTATTAGTGAATGCACTGAGCATGTTTTTGAAAAGGTGAAGATGATTTGAAGATGGGGGTCCCTAACTTACAAATGAGCTGTAATATATACTGTTCTATATAAGAGAAGCAGTTGTGTTATGCACAACTGCTTTTCCTATATAAAACGGTAGAACAAACGATGATTGTTACAAACCTTTGTAACTTAAGATTATCTGTTGTGAATATTAATAAGTTCCTAACTGCCTCATTCACATAACTTGGATATTTGTCAGTTTGAGATTCCCCTGTATTTAGTACTGTATTTTAATAGTACTGTAATATCAAAAAACCTTGAAATTGAGAAATAAATGTGAATACCCATTTTCTAATACAGTGGACCCTCGGTTAACGAATACCCCGGAAATCGTGCAATTATGTAAGTATAATTTTGTAAGTTCTTGTGGAAGTGTATTTTTGGGGGTCTGAAATAGACTAACCTACGTGAAATTTTTCCTTAAGGGAGTAAATTCGTTCGGTAATGGCACTTGAGCAGACTTCAGGAGTGAAGTTTTTACGAAACTCGGGGGTCCACTGTACATACAGTGGACCCCCGGCTAACGAACACCCCGGAAATCGTACAATTATGTAAGTATAATATTGTAAGTGCTTGTGGAAGTGTATTTTTGGGGTTCTGAAATGGACTAACCTACTTGACATTATTTCTTAAGGGAGTAAATTCGTTCGGTAATGGCACTTGAGCAGGCGTCTGGAATGAATTTTGTTTGTTAGCCGGGGGTCCACTGTATTCTTAGATCACATGGAACTTAATTATCTAATCATGGTTTACCCTTCATTAGGAGCACCTTGATCCAAGGAGTTGTAGCTACCCCTCTCCTGTCTTGGATCAAACATGATAACCTCTTATTTTCATGATGCTGTAGGACCTCTACAGGTTTAGTCCCCCCATGTATAGGTGGGCGCTTCACTCCACGGCATTTCACTAATACAGCAGTTGTCAATTATACCCATTCTTCATTTATTCAGACTTCTTACAATAAATATATTCACCACTCACTATAAGCTAAGGACAAAAATATTTTAAGGTAAGTAATGTGTGTACTGTGTATGCATTTTTTAGGCCTATCTCTATTGCTCACTTAATATATGATAATGTAAACATGCTATCAGGCTTTTATATGCTGTGTTTCACTTTACAGCAGTAGCCTGGAGTCTAAACTGCTGTATAAGCAGGGTCCACCTGTATATAATAATCACAGTTTAGGATTTACATTTTCAAATTGGTTTTGTTCTGCCTATTTGAACTCTGCTACTCAATGAATTGTATATTAATCTGTCCTCATTTTCTCCTGGACAGATGCTGGATGTCGATGGAACACATGTATTGAGCTTTCGGTCTGTTGCGTGGCTCTATGGGGTTCTGTGTAGTGGAGACTTTGCTCGCAAGCTGAGGTTGTTCTACTACTTGCATTTAGCATTTCCCCCAAGCCTGGAGGATGTGGATAAGCCACTTAAAAATGAGGAAAATGGTAAGAAAATTAATTTGTTCAAATACCAATCTTGCAAGCTGAGGTTGTTCTACTACTTGCATTTAGCATTTCCCCCAAGCCTGGAGGATGTGGATAAGCCACTTAAAAATGAGGAAAATGGTAAGAAAATTAATTTGTTCAAATACCAATCTTGCAAGCTGAGGTTGTTCTACTACTTACATTTGGCATTTTTCCCAAGCCTGGAGGATGTGGATAGGCAACTTAAAAATGAGGAAAATGGTAAGAAAATTAATTTGTTCAGATACTGGTAATTTATTTTCTGGCGGAAAGGATGAAAATGCATTCACTTACAGTATAACATCTTTACTGGATATGCATTTGTCCTGGGCTCTTGGTCACTCCAAATGATACAAGGGAATGAAAGAGCACAGTAGGTATAGTGGAGAATCAGTCTCTTCAAGGTATCACTGAATGTCCTTATTTTTTTTTAAACACACTGGCCACATCCCACTGAAGCAGGGTGACCCAAAAAGAAAAACGAAAGTTTTTCTTTTTAACTTTAGTAATTCATACAGGAGAAGGGATTACTAGCCCCTTGCTTCTGGCATTTTAGTCCCTATTTATGACACGCATGGCTTACAGAGGAAGCCTTCTTTTCCACTTCCACATGAAGATAAGAGGATATAAAGAAGAACAAGAACTATTAAGAAAACAGAAAAACCCAGATTTTTTTTTTTTTTTTTTCAACAAGTCGGCCGTCTCCCATCGAGGCAGGGTGACCCAAAAAAGAAAGAAAATCCCCAAAAAGAAAATACAGTACTTTCATCATCATTCAACACTTTCACCTCACTCATACATAATCACTGTCTTTGCAGAAGTGCTCAGATACGACAGCTGAGAATAAGTCCCTCCCAACTGTCACTATCCCAGACCCCTCCTTTAAAGTGCAGGCATTGTACTTCCCATTTCCAGGACTCAAGTCCAGATGTGTAGTGTGAGCTAAGTGTAAGTAGCAAAATATGCCTGTTATCCCGCATGTTTATGAGACAAAAAAAGACACCAGCAATCCTACTATCACTGGGTGGTTACTGTCTACCAACCTACTACCTAGGTCTATCCTAAATGTGTGTATAATATACAGTGGTACCTTCATTATTCGAGTAGTTGTCGTCTTATTTCTCTTGGTATATAGTTCTTCTGATGAGTTTATTTTTCAAACATAATGCCCATTCTTTCTGTATATTTTTATTTCTAAATAGAAGTAGGCATTGAGAGACATACTATTTTAATCCTTTGAGGGTCCATCCCATAGTTCTATGGCTTTGAAGCCTGGGTCCAAGCCATAGTTCTACGCCATGAGTTCAGCTCACTCAGATAAACTGTGAGCGGTAAATTTGGGCCTTGATATGAGAGAATGGATCTACATGGTAAGTGTGCACCATATAAAACAAACCCTGCAGCACGCAGTGCATAATGAGAAAAAAAACTGCGACCATGTTTTTGGATTAAAACAGCGACTTTGCTGTGTATTTTCGTATGGTCTTTTTGGTTGTATTCATGGTTTATTGGTCTCGTTTGATAGATTGAAAGATATATTACAGAAATAGAGATGATTTTGATTGGTTTTAGTACTGAAAGTAGCTTGAAATTGAGCTCAAAGTAGTAGAAATGTTCGATTTTTGCCAATGTTCAAGAGTAAACAAATGACATCACTGGCGGGTCTAATATACTGTACGTTTATGAATGCGCTGATATTATTTATACAATTATAGTGGACCCCCGGTGTTCGTCCTGCTCCAAACTCGCCCTTTTATGTAAGTGTATTTTTTTAAATGCTTTTGTAAGTGTATTTTTGGGGGTCTAAAAGGACTAGTCTACTTTACATTATTCCTTATGGGAATAAATTCATTTGGTAATGGCACTTGAACAGCATTCTGGAACGAAAAAATAACAAAAACCGGGGTCCACTGTATTACAATATTGCATAACAGTAAATCTTCTATTTTTTGGTGTGAAAAAAAATTCTTTATGTGAATAAAAAATAAAAATGGAATTCATCTGTAAAGCTTGGAAACATAACTAATAAACAGAGGAAATGTTATTTTAGTGCCGGGAATGCCTGCATTGTTTTTTCTGGACCCCATTTTAAAATTGGAATATTTTGAACTTTGTGTGAAATTGGCCAAATTACTAATTTCCAGTCACTTTATTGGGTAGTTGAAATACTATTTGATTGGGCAGTTTCCTGTGCTCAGTCGATAAAATTGAAGTAATACTAGTGAAATAACTAAGAATTTGGTTGACTGGAATTATGTAATTGACCTAAAATAGGAGTCAAAGTGGGCAAAATCGTTGATGCAGTAAAATTCGCGATAGTGTAATTTCGTCAATTTTCCATCAAATTTCATACTTTTTGTTTTATTACCTTCAGAAAAAGATTCTCTACTATTTCATAAGAAAAAATAACAATTTTTTTTTTTTTTTAATTCTTGGACCCTGTAGACAAGGCGTAGATCTACGGCTTGAACCCTCAAAGGGTTAAATAATTCCTGAAGAATTTTACTAATTGTTAGTGTTACCTTAGTGTCTTCAGAACTGAAAAATTGGAAATACTGTATAAGGTAAATAAATTTTGGAGAGTGTTTCACAAATAAAAGTTCAATTGAACTACAGTGGACCCTCGGTTTTCGTTGAAAATTCTTTCCAGAATGCTGTTTGAGTGCCATTACCAAACGAATTTGTTCCCATAAGGACAAATGTAAAATAGATTATTCTTTTCAGAACCCCAAAAATACACTTACAAAAGCTCTTACTAAAATACATTTACATAATTGTTCGAGTTTGGAGGTGAACGAAAACCGAGGGTCCATTGTATTCCAAAGGGTGGGCGGCAGTTATGAGGTCTTAGTTGAGGAATTGATGGAGGTCTTAATTTTGACTGACCATGAATGTCTGCTTTATGTTCAGCATCTGAAGTGGAAGAGGAAGCAGCAGTAGAGGCAGAAGAGTACTTTGATTACCTAGATGAGGACTATGGAAAAGGCAAAGTGGATCTAGATATATCAGATGACCAAGATGCAGAAACTTCTGGCACCTCTCCTAAAAAAGGTGCGTCTGTACATGTATAATTGCAATGTAGTACTTTCAGGATTTCTTTCTGTCTCATCCACTAGAATAGAAAATTTTACTTATGGAAAACACTACGTATATTTGCAATATTTTCGCCTTTGCATTCTACCAATTTTTTATACTATAGTATTATCATTACCCAGTTTTCCCAGTTTCTATGTATGTATTGAGGGACACTTGTTCACAAAGGACTTGTAGCTTAGCCAAGTTACACAGGTAGAGGAGCTTTCGAAACCAGTCACATGTATGTCATGTAGGTGTGTCAAGCCATAATAATAATAATAATAATAATAATAAATAATTCTTTATTTCTACATGATACACTTCCTGGCATTGAGAGACATATGAGCAAGTCTTGTTCCCGCTGCTCCTGCTCATCTAGCATTGAATGGGTATTTAGTTGTTAGTCGACCATTGTGGGTTGCATCCTATGGGGAGCAGTAGTATACCTTAAAGAGGGCTGGGGTTCGATATGAGCTGAGCTACAGTAATAGCTCTTAGTTTGTAAATTTAATTGTGCAAAATAAAAGAAGGGAAAGTATTATAGGAAAAGAAGATTACAGATATTTTAACGATTTGCTTAGTTGGGTGTATCGATTTGAATTTAGGTTAAATGTGTCGGTTTTTATTTTATTATACCTTTACCTGAGAAAAGGTTGTGGTTCAGTTTATGGTACCGAGACTTGTGGTAATTGTTTAGGGTACTGAGCTTACCTATTGGTAGTGCTGTTTATCTATTTGTGTTCGAAAAGGTTGTCCTGGGCTTGACACTTGCCTGTTTATGGGGGTTGAGCGCCTGCTTCTGGGACTAATATCTTCACCCATATACTTACATCTCTACCCCTCCATTACAATAGACCATTCCTATACCCTCTCCCATTCCCCCATATCATCAGTACTGTTGTGTGGCCTATGGTACATGCAGTGGAAATACTTGAGCTTCATTGAAAGCTTTGGTATGTAATTTTGTTTTTTACCAAATTGGCTGTTTTCCACCAAGGTTGGGTTACTGATAAAAAGGAAAAACTTTCACTGTCATTCATTCAGGAGGGGGGATAATATAACCTTGTTGGGAAAAAAGACCATGTTAAATTTTAGAATGCTTGTGGGATTTAAACTGGGTTGTTAGTACATGTAATAATATAAGAGGGTTGGATCAACAATGTTAGGTTATTAGATTATACTGTACATTATTCTGTGAAAGACTTAATAACATAGGCTGGACTGATTTTCAACTTTGCTTTATTTAACTCCAAGTATGAGTTATAGTTTTTCCACGAGACCAATAACACACTTAGGACATAATGTTGGTTTTCAGAATACTGTGATGACTTCACGGGGTTAGCAACCATCCACAGCCGTGACTACAGATTATTTGAACAGCGGTTCTTGCCCACCATGACTCAAGAGCAGTTTATCAATATGTGGCGCACTGTCTACAGTTTCTTTGCAATGGAAACCAATCAGGAAATCTTTACATCACTCTCTAGAGTTGGTGAGTTATTTTTGTAAGTGAAATATTGTTATTGCTTACCTCATAATAATGATTCATAGTGGTCCAGACAATAAAAAGATGCTTAGTAATAATGAAGCTAATTTTGGTAATAACAAAGTTGTTCATATTCAAGGAACATTGCTGCTGCAGATTGGTGAAGTTGGGCGACGAGTCAAAGAAATTGCATCCAGATCCAACAGTGAAAGTGTAAGTAGGCTGCTGCTGTATTTAGTGTTCAAATTTTTATTTTAATATTGATGTCTGTGCACTTCTGGCAGACTGCCATTGAATGAGTGATGGTAAATGTGTGTCCTTCTTTTAAACACTTGAACTTTGCAGGGAAATGGATAATGTGGTAAGAAAAAAAGGGTTTCATTGCATTTTTGAAAAGTACATTTGGTGCTGAACCTAGAGGAAAAAAATATATTAATATGACCTCAGCTGTTCATTGTCTTAAATATTAAAGTGAAGCTATAGGCCTTGGCTGGAAATTAAGGAACTAAGTTTAGAAAGCATATTGGGTTTGCTGATGGTCTGATAGCTTGGGTGGAATTTCAGGTTTGAAAAGGAAGAAATTGTTGGTAGATGCTAATAAAGGTAGCAGCTTTTGAAAGAGGTGAGAGAATGACATGGAAAGGGACAGGATGGAAAGAGTCAGAAGTTTTAAGTACAGTACATAATTTTTTTTTTAATTTAAAAGTTGTAAAATGAGTGTTAAAGTATCTGAGAGACAACTTGAAGGCAGGTGCTTGTGGAGTGATTTAAGTACCAGTTTGAGTCCAGAATTTTGTCAGAACATTTTGTTCCAGCCACTACCATGGCTGGAACAATTCACTAATAACCTGCACTTAGAAAAGGAAATTTTTCATGATGTTTTGGTCTTTTCTGGGCCATTGTCAAATCACAATTGACTAGACTTTGAAATGGTCCAGGATGAACCAAAATGTCCCCATAAGTTTCATTTTTTAAGCGCGAGTAATTTGTGAATAGAAGCAAGCATTACACTGGATGAAGATACTGTAGATAGTATGGTAAAAATATGCTACAGTATATGCAGAATAAATTTTATTTAGACTTTTTTGTTTTGTTACACTATAGAGTCTACCATACATGATGGTAATTCTCATCTCTCAAACTAGATAGTGATTAGACATGTTATTCAAAGAGGCATTAAATTATTTTTCTAATAGAATATTTTATTTCTCACTAGCAGGCAAGACTCAGCGGAGAACAATCCTCAGAAAATGTGTTCCAGTTGGAGGAGATGAGAGGTGCATTAGTAGAGTGTTCGGGCTCAGGTAATTGTACGACAGAGGAAGGTGAGCAAGCATTGCAAAGTACAGATGAATCCCTAGACTCTGAAAATATTAGTGCTGTGCCATGTAGCACAGGCAAAAACAATAGAGAGTTACATAAAGTAATTAAAAATGATACTGGGGAAGAAAAAAAGAAAAATACAGAAGAATGTGAACAAGATGCTGGTGTTGACAAAAGTGACTGTTGCAGCTCTGAGCATAGTCATGCAAAAGAGAAAAATACAGAAGAATGTGAACAAAACACAAGTGTTGACGAAAGTGACTGTGGCAGTTCGGAGTGTAGATATGGCTCCATGTCCCAGCCATCATCTCAGGAGTGGAGCATATCCTTTGAACAATTCTTGGCTAATGTGGCTAATGAAGAAAAGCTTGTTGACTTCTTCGAGAGGCCAGTCAAACTGGCACAGGAAGTACAAAAGCTAAGAAAGAGACATGCGGTATGTACAAGTGTGAGTGGCTCGGTGGCCTCCACACCTTCCTAAATGGTAAGTGAAGATGCACGTTAAATCAATGTTCAAACAGGGAAAGTGAGGCTCCCTGCACTAGATGTGTCAACACAGCCAAAAAAATTTTTATCTAGCATTTTTTAATTGTACAGTGAACATCAAGCTTGTGATATACACTTATATATGAGCCATTGCCAATATTAAGAACCAGCTGAATATCTTCAGTAAAAAAAGCCTTGAAATGCTGTTATGCATGTAATGCATGTAAAAATAAAAAAATTGTTTTATGAACCAACTGAATATCTTAGGTAAAAAAAGCCTTGAAATTCTGTTCTTCTTCTTTCAACAAACTGGCCGTCTCCCACCGAGGCAGGGTGGCCCAAAAAGAAAAACAAAAGTTTCTCTTTTTAACTATAGTAATGTATACAGAAGGGATTACTAGCCCCTTGCTCCCTTAAAATGCTGTTATACATGTTAAAAAAAAAATTGTCTTAAGAACCAACTGAATATTTTAAGTAAAAAAAAGCCTTCAAATTCTGTTATGCATGAAATTTTTTTTTTTTTTTTGCATGTTTCAAGACATTTTTTTATTAAAAAAAAACAACTGAGTTCTTATTATTGGTAACTCATATTTATTTCTTACAATTACTGATGTAGACTGTGTTCCTAGCGAAAAAATATATTTTGTATTTAATTCAAATTTTAAAATGTATACTTTTTTGTTAATCCCACTAAAGAATAATATTAACAATAATAATATAAATCATGTAAAAATGTACTTTTTAATTCAAGAAAGAATGGTTGTGCTCGAGTCCTACGGGTGCTACCTTGTCTGGCATCAGGTCATGTCCAGGTATATTTAACTTAATGCATTCATACATACATAAATACCCTTGTACATATAAATTCATGTAAATATATTATTAATATATAGTATACAGTACTGTATACACACACACAAACACATTCTTTACATAAATATCTACATTCATCCATCACACATGTGTACTGTATTAATAGCTACATAGATAAGTGTAGTTTAATGTTTATAGAGGAAAATAGAGGAAATTTTTCTCATTTAATAAGATGTAACCAGGACGATAATTTTAAACACACCTGATTAGTTTTGCATTAACAAAGCTAAAATCATATCAAGTTTTGTACTGAAAAAATAGGGCCATGAGCATTTTTAGAAAACCTTAAATAAAGGAACTCAAATTGTGAGAGTAGAATCAAGAGAAATTATATGCACAGTTTTAGTTATCTCTGACTCACAATTAACCCACAAATTAAGGATGACAATTAGACGTTTTGATCCCTCTTGGAACATTTTCAAAGTTGTGGCTTGAAAGTGGTTCAGAATGCAGCATTATCAAAGTTGCAGCTTGAAAGTGGTCCAGAATGCGACATTATCAAAGTTGCAGCTTGAAAGTGGTCCAGAATGCATCACAGTGTCCTCCAGTTTGTCTGCACTTTGTGCGTTAGTGTTGAATTGCTCCAGTCATCGTGTTGTGATGCTTCTTTAATTTCCTACTGTTAGTAGAGTGTAATTTGTTTTTCTTTAGAAACTGTCAGGAGACGAACCTCGTATACTTGCTCGAAATTAATTGACATTGTGCACATTAACTGGTGACCATTCTAAATTTACTATTGCATGCATTCAGGGAAAGGTGGTGCATTTGTTGAGTGTGCCACATAAATAACCTTGACCATGGACTGTTTTACCATAGAGGGGTAACTACTTACTACTGTGTTTGAGTTAGTGTTGGAAATGTATTCTCTCAAAGTTTGACAATCTGTTGGCTATCCTGTTTATATAATAACTCCCATATTCTTAGCTCTATGATTTGTTTGTTTTAATTATCTAAATGGATACTTTGTTTAATTTTAATAATATAAGTTAATGGAGGTTTTACAGCGTAAGTGATTTTATATTGATTTCAAGGGGGAAAATAGGATTTGATACATTTAATTTTCACATGTTATAAGTCTTTAAATTTCAGTATTGTTGGAATATTTTTTTTTCAGTGGTGGTGGTGGTGGTGTACATTTTATTTCTTTGGAAGTTCCTGGGTGATTGCAATCAACTTAGAATAGATATTTTATAATCCTAGTTCTTTTGAATTTCTTCCTGATGCTATTCCCATAAAATGTATTTAAGCCTCATTAACACTTAACAAAGAAACTAATTTTAATTTCTAAAAAACTGCCAACCCGAAGCAAAAGTTGACGTGTAAGATCTTGGGAGAGGTATTTAAATTTAGTCGTTAAATGTAGATATTATAACACAGGAGAACTTGATATGTGTGGACCAGTAATTTATATAGAAACTAGATTCATAATTTTTTTTTTTTAAATTTTATAATTTTTAAGTGAATTGCAGTGAAAATTTATTCATGTGATCTTTGGTAAAAAGTCATTTTTAACATGTACAAAGTATCATAATTTGTTTGAAAAATACTGACTGCTATGGCCTTCTATTTAATTCCATGGCAACCAGATATAAAAACTTTTTCATTGTATTTCCTTGAACCACAGACTTGCATGGAGTCATTCATTTTAATCATGGTGATGTGCATTCAGGGTCAATCCAAGGAAGAGGAGGTTTAATCTAATTGTTTGGATCAAGAGCTCCTCACTAGCATCAAGGCACCTCCCTTGAGGGAAACACAAGTGATAACTTTTGTTACAAAATATTCAGAAGGGAGAGCCCCTTCATAGAAAGTGCCTCAATGACAGTGATGGTATCTTGATCCAAGGAATTGGACCTATCTTCCACTTCATAATTCATTCCTTCCATTCCCTAGATGCTACACTATTCCTATTGGTTTACTGTACCCCCATAATAATAATAATGAAAAGGGGCATTGCTGTGTTGCTCTGGAGATAACAGGTATAGGATCAGTGCTAAACCCATAGGGTTTAATACTTCTCTATGATTATGGTAATAATCACCATTAGGGGGTAACTCAAGTTTATTGAATTAATTTTTATTTATTTCTATGTTTGATTAGCCAGACAAACATAAACTATGTTTGACTTAATATTTTTGGCTGGGGAAGAAACTTTTGGGTGGCATAGTTGTAGCCTTTTTATGAGCTTTTATTTATTTCTTTATATTTCTTGCACAACTACTTGTCTTTATTTTTGGAGACAGATTTTGTGCTGCTGTGTTTGGCTTACATTGGTCTGATTATAATGAATTGTAATACAGTGTATTGTTTCAGATTTGTGCCACAAAGTGCAGCGCTGTATGACCCTAATGGGTTTAGTGCTTAGTTATGATTATAATAATAATGTGCTACAAAGTTCTTTGCCTCTTTGCAAATACTGTATAGTTGCAACCTTTCAGTTTGGAGCGTTGGTGTGCATGTTGCTCGTCTCTTTGATTTTAACATGCCTATAACTCTTCATGGTGGGTGCCTTGATGCTGGTGACGGGCTCTTGATTCAAAGGATTCGAGCTATTATCCATTTCATTGGATCAAACCTGATTATCTCCCATTTCCCAGGTACTGTATATATATGACTTATGGATTCAACATCTCCCTATGATTATAACAACACACTTAAAGATAATTATTTGTAATATTGTGTATACCGTATTTCGCGGCTTATAAGATGCTGCTTATAAGACTTGTTTTAGTTTCAATGGCTCGGCATCAGACGTAACTGGGAGAGCTACAGCCCACCCCACACCCCAAACTTATAGCTCCCATCACTGACCTTCAGTTTATAGGATGCAGGGTGGTTTTTGGAGACATTTTATGGAAAAAAAAATACACCTGCCATCCGACTTACGACCGAGCTTTGTTCCGACCAACCGGTCTTAAGTCAAAATGGACATAAGTCGAACCTTACTAGTGAATATCAACATCAAAGCTATTATAATGATTTTATTTTATTGTTTTATTTTGGTAATTCATTTTTTACTTACTTTTTATGCTGTTAGTACTGTATTTTATACTGTAAGGTTCAGGAGAAACACTGTGTACACCACAAACAGTTGTTTATTTCTCAAAACATTTACATAGAAAACATGGTCGTATGTTGAGTAGGTCGTAAGTCGGATGGTAGGTGTATGTCTAATAAGCCGCGAAATACGGTACTTTTGACAGCCTTATTGGCATTTTTTAACATCCTGGACACTTCTCTGTGTCTTGAAAAGTTTTGATCATCTTCTTTTTTGTAATATCTGTAATTGGAAGGTACTAAGCAGCCACTTGGACAAAAGATTGAAACACGAGTAAAAAAAAATCTATTTTGGCAGAGATCTTTGTCAAAAAATTGTAAAGTGAGCATGTGAACTCTGGATAGCACACATGGAAACTATGGGACAACTGACAAAACCAGGAAATAATAAAGACCAGGTACTGAAACAATATGGCAACAAGGAGAGAAAGAGCAACAGTGAAAAAGGTAGCACATGCAGACACTTTTGCATCTGCATGTGCTACCTTTCAACCATTTGTCTTTTCTATTCTTCTATTTCACCTCCAGCTTTTTCACTGTTGCTCTTTCTCTCCTTGTTGCCATATTGTTTCAGTGCCTAGTCTTTATTATTTCCTGGCTTTGTCAGTTGTCCCATAGTTTCCATGTGTGCTATCCAGAGTTCACATGCTCACTTAAAGAATGCATTTTATGGTCTGTATTATGTTATGCTGTTTATTACTATGTATTCATTCTTGTATCCATGTATAATACATTATATACTGTAGATTTTGTTATAAATTCTTTTATTAAATTTTATTGATTTTTTTAAATATTGACTAGTAGCTGAAATACTGTATTGAACTTCACTGTAATGCAGTGGTCATTGGAATTTATGGTTTTTGGGACATGACGATCTGTTGGAGTGTGAGCAGGGTAACATTTTGTGAAGGGATTCAGGGAAACCAGTTAATTGATTTAGTTGGACTTGAGTCCTGGAAATGGGAAGTACAATGCCTGCACTTTAAAGGAGGGGTCTGGGATAGTGACAGCTGGGAGGGACTATTCTCAGCTGTCGTATCTGAGCTCCTCTGCAAAGACAGTGATTATGTATGAGTGTGGTGAAAATGTTGAATGATGATGAAAGTATTTTCTTTTTGGGTATTTTCTTTCTTTTTGGGTCACCCTGCCTCGGTGGGAGATGGCCGACTTGTTGAAAAAAAAAAAAAAAAAAAAAATTGTATAACTATAGAAATTACTTAGTCTTTTTATTTTATTAAAAACAATATTCATCTATCATATGGCCATAGTAGTAGTGTAAGCACGATTTAAAATGAGCCAGAAAAATTGTAATAAATCATTTTACAGTTCTTCAAATAAATTAGAATGCTTTTTAGATCCTACTGCATTTTTGGTCTTTGTCAGACTTTCTTGATGATTTATCTGTCAGTCTGATGTCTTGATTGCTGTCTTGTCAGTCTGCCTGTGATGTCTCAGTTTTTTTTTTTTTTCGTTAAGTCAGCTGTCTCCCACGGAGGCAGGGTGACCCATAAAGAAAGAAAATACCCAAAAAGAAAATACTTTCATCATCATTCAACACTGTCACCTCACTCATACATAATCACTGTCTTTGCAGAGGAGCTCAGAAACGACAGTTTAAAATAGTCCCTCCAAACTGTCACTATCCCAGACCCCTCCTTTAAAGTGCAGGCATTGTACTTCCCATTTCCAGGACTCAAGTCCAGCTAAATCTATAATAACCAGTTTCCCTTAATCCCTTCACTAAATATTACCCTGCTCACACTCCAACAGCTCGTCAGGTCCCAAAAACCATTCGTCTCCATTCACTCCTATCTAACACGCTCACACACGCTTGCTGGAAGTCCAAGCCCCTCACCCACAAAACCTCCTTTACCCCCTCCTTCCAACCTTTTCGAGGATGACCCCTACCCCTCCTTCCTTCCCCTACAGATTTATACGCTCTCCAAGTCATTCTACTTTGATCCATTCTCTCTAAATGACCAAACCACCTCAACAACCACTCTTCAGCCCTCTGACTAATACTTTTACTAACTCCACACCTCCTCAGTTATTGGTATTTATCATTTGTCATGTCTCAGAGATTGGTGTGTGCCATTCTGATGCCAATGATTGACACTTGTCAGTCTGCTTCTGATGTTTCAGTGATTGGTGTGTGCATGTCTGATGCTTCAATGATTAGCACCTGCCAGTCTGCCTGTCTCAATGCTTGGAATGTCAGTCTACTTGTCTGATGCTTTGCACAGCATGCATATTTAATTCTAATGTGCATCCTGTATGCCACAATCCTCTTGTATGTTTACGTGTAAGAGGATTGTGAGTCCCCAATTTACTTTGATAATGTGATATCCCAAGAGAAAAGAAATCAGTAATACTGATCAAAGTAGTATACGAGTACATCATCTTCACCTTTTAAAGTCGGGAGTTTTCCATTCATATTGTACTTAAGTTTATGGCAGGGTTTAGCATTTTTGGAAACACTTATGTCCAGTTGTTTTCTTCCTCATTTCATTTTTTTAATAGTTTTTTAATTTAAAGTCTGTGTCAGATTTCTGTAAGTCAGTGGATTATTCATTTATAAAAATTAAGGCATCTGTTCATGACTTAAACACTTATGCATTTTGTTGATTGCTGTCTTCAGTCGATGCATTTGGTTTGCTCATAGTTTGTAATATTATACCCTTGATGAGTTTTGAGTCTTTCTACTACCGGAACCCGGCCATGGGCCAGGTTTGTCATGTTAATTTGATTACATATTACATTAACTCTTAATAAAGCTTCAAACAAACAAAGGGGAAGGGAATTATTCATATAGGTTATAGGAATTAAATTAAATTTTTTAACTACGTATTTACCACTTGAGAGTAAGGTTCTTCATTTTAAAGATTTCCAAATTTGACATTTAAATTCTTCCACAAATTGTCTGTATTTCCCAGTGCATATTGTACTGAGGTTGATAATTTTTCAATGTTCTGTCTCCCTTGTTATTAGCTAAGACACATTCCATGCTCAAAAGACACACAAAAAAATAAATTAAGCTCGGTTATTTCTTTAGCCCATCTTCGTACAGCAGCAGTAATTTTTTTTTTTTTTTTTTAACAAGTTGGGGGTCTCCCACCAAGGCAGGGTGACCCAAAAAGAAAGAAAATCCCCAAAAAGAAAATACTTTCATCATCATTCAACACTTTCACCACACTCATACATAATCACTGTCTTTGCAGAGGCGCTCAGATACGACAGCTGAGAATAGTTCCTCCCATCTGTCACTATCCCAGACCCCTCCTTTAAAGTGCAGGTATTGTACTTCCCATTTCCAGGACTCAAGTCCAACTAAATCAATTAACTGGTTTCCCTGAATCCCTTCACAAAATGTTACCCTGCTCACACTCCAACAGCTCGTCAGGTCCCAAAAACCATTCGTCTCCATTCACTCCTATCTAACACGCTCACACATGCTTGCTGGAAGTCCAAGCCCCTCGCCCACAAAACCTCCTTTACCCCCTCCCTCCAACCTTTTCTAGGACGACCCCTACCCCGCCTTCCTTCCCCTACAGATTTATACGCTTTCCAAGTCATTCTACTTTGATCCATTCTCTCTAAATGACCAAACCACCTCAACAACCCCTCTTCAGCCCTCTGACAAATACTTTTAATAACTCCACACCTTCTCCTAATTTCCACACTCCGAATTTTCTGCATAATATTTACACCACACATTGCCCTTAGACAGGACATCTCCACTGCCTCCAGCTGTCTCCTCGCTGCAGCATTTGCAACCCATGCTTCACACCCATATAAGAGTATTGGTACCACTATACATTCGTACATTCCCTTCTTTGCTTCCATAGATAACGTTTTTTGTCTCCACAGATACCTCAACGCACCACTCACCTTTTTTCCTTCATCAATTCTATGGTTAACCTCATCCTTCATAAACCCATCTGCTGACACATCAACTCCCAAATATCTGAAAACATTTACTTCTTCCATAATCCCTCTCTCCAATGTGATATCCAATTTTTCTTTATATAAATACAGTGGTACCTCGACTTACTACGATGGTCCCCAAACTCACCCTTTTATGTAAGTTTATTTTTTTAAATGCTTTTGTAAGTGTAATTTTGGGGGTCTAAAAGGACTAGTCTATTTTACAACATTTCTTAAGGAGATAAATTCGTTTGGTAATGGCACTTGAACAGCATTCTGGAATGAAAAAATATCGTAAGTCGAGGTACCACTGTATTTTGATACCCTCATCACCTTACTCTTATCTATGTTCACTTTCAACTTTCTATATATAAAGGTTTGGTCTAACTTGTAATTGTTTCATGTTACCTACTTTCACACACGGAAACGGGACACTTAGCAAACAGTGAAAGCTTTACAACTGCCAAGATGCAATACAAACGTATAACTCATGTTGCATATTCTGTTTCATATTGATTGTAAGGCTGTAATCTTAAAATATCTTTCGAATGTGCATTTATTAGCACTGTAGTGTTTTTGGAGATGGAAGAGAATGCTAGATGTACTCTATGACACACATCCTTGTTGGCTACACTTAACATTAATCTTGTAATGTTGTACAGTGGACCCCCGCCTAACGAGCACCCCGGAATTCGTACAATTATGTAAGTATAGTATTGTAAGTGCTTGTGGAAGTGTATTTTTGGGGGTCTGAAATAGACTAACCTATGTGACATTATTTCTTAAGGAAGTAAATTTGTTCGGTAAAGTAACTTGAGAAGGCTTCTGGAATGAATTTTGCTCGTTAGGCGGGGGTCCACTGTGTTGTTACAGCATGAGTGGTTTTTCATTCTAATCTTCTGGACAGTCTAATACGGTATGTATATCACTTTCATGAATTTCTGTGCTATTCATTGAAAGTGCAAAAATTATTCATGGTCTTAAAGGAAGAAAGGAGGAAGATTGAGTTTTATTTTTTGTATACAGTGGGCCCCCGAGTAACATAAAAACTTCATTCCAGAAGCCTGCTCAAGTGCCATTACCGAACGAATTTACTCCCTTAAGGAATAATGTCACGTAGGTTAGTCTATTTCAGACCCCCAAAAATACACTTCCACAAGCACTTACAATATTATACTTACATAATTGTACGATTTCCGGGGTGTTCGTTACTCGGGGGTCCACTGTATACAGAATTGGTGATAATAGTGACTTTTTACTCCCCTGGGAATTTTGATTTCTCTATTGTATATGCCTTTTTTAATTATTAGAGTAATATAAGTGTTTATTTTTCATCTTTGTTGGTAGGAAGTAGGTATGTAAGCACTTTCTTCTGGGTTGTTTTTAAGAGACTTATTTTGCTTCTCCGTCTGTTTTAGTTGTAATTATTTAATTTTGTATGGCAATGAGAGCATGTGATTTAAAAACATTATCCATTTCTGTTAGGTTTTTTGGGATATTGCTACAAAGGTGATCTTTAAGACAAATAAATGCTTAGGCTGTGATTGACTTTCTCTACACAGGAATTGTGAGCACATTCTTGTACTATACTTTAGAACTTTTTCCCATTACTTTACAAGTTTCATCCTTCAGCACAAACAAGCTCATATGGAGTCAGTAAAGTAGCATTTACAAGAAGTACTACTGTATATTTCTGCCTCACACTGAGGCTCTCTTCAGTAATACTGTGTTGCCTTAGTATATATTTCTTGTGCTACAAACTAGAGCTTTTTACATTTGTGTTTGGATCTTATTCTCTATCCACTGCTGCTGCTGTCGTCACAGGAATATTTTGGACATGATTCTCATTCATTCTAAATTTACTCAGTTTTCCATGTACATACTATGTACAGTAGATAATCTCTTACTGGAATCCCTATCCTCCATATATTGTTTTAGTACCTAATAATTTCTCAATTATGGAATACTAATTTCCATCTCTATTCACCTTTAGTCAGCAGTACATGACCTCCCAGTTTCATATAGAGGTGTTCCATTCACAGACTATTTTGCTGTAATTGCTACCCACCTTCGCACCCGTTGGTAACAATGTTGGTCTGATCTGCTCTATAATAAACTACATTCTATTAAACTGAGTATAGGTTTCTGGCCGGCTTCTTATCATCAGTGTCAAGGTTGGGAGACTACTCTCTCCCGTCTTCGCATCGACCACACTTGTCTTACTCTCGGGTATCTCATGGAGAGGCGCCCTGTTCCACTCTGTGAGAATTGACAGGTTCCAGTTTCTGTTAGCCACATTCTGTTGGACTGCCCACTCTATCAATGGGCACGCAGAATTTACCTCCAACGTCGTCACCGCTCTACTGCCCTTACTTTACCTTCCCTGCTGATGGACCCTCCTTTAACCCAGACACTCTCATTGACTTTTTGACAGCAACTGATTTACTGCACAAACTCTGATGATGATGATGCCTCTAGTACTCCTCCCAGCCCTTTATACAGTGATACCCTGAGTTTCGAGCAGCTCCCAACTCGAACAATTATGTAAGTGTATTATTGTAAGTGCTTTTGTAAGTGTATTATTGTAAGTGCTTTTGTAAGTATATTTTTGGGGGTCTGAAACTGACTAATCTAATTTACATTATTCCTCGTGGGAACAAATTTGTTCGATAACGGCACTCGAACAACCTTCTGGAACAAATTATGACCGAAACTTGGGGTACCACTGTACCTCAATCTCTTGCTACCCTCTACCCCTGCACTATCCACTGCCCCACTGCACTCCATGACCTAATAATCATCCCTCTCCCTCTTGCTACTCATTACCCCTGCATCCTTCCCTGCCCGGCAGCGCTGTATGACCCTGTATGGCCATCTTGTAATATCTACTTCATAAAATGTACATTACTATAATTACACCCCACTATGTATATTACTAGAAATAAAGAATTTGAATTTGAATAATATTCACCTTTAGCTTTATCTACAAATCCATGTTGATTTTTTCAACATACAAATAAATCTTGCCATAATCACATGTTTTCATTAGACAGGCTCCTCTGTCCTCAAGTGTAAAGTGTAAATTTGTATTAGTTTGTTTTTAACAATTTTTGTACCTTATATCAATGTGATATTGTGCATTAACATAGATGCATTATTCATTTATTTCCAATACTGTACTGTAATAGAGATACTGTAATCTATTTCTGTTTAGTGTAGTGATGTGGCTAGTTAATATTTGCCAAGTACTGTAATTCTGTATTTTATCATCTCACATGGGGAACTTTTAACTGAATATTTTATTTAAACAGAATGCAAGACACATGAAAAATATTAAGGACTACATGCAGCTAAAATAAATGTTACAATGTAATTGCTTAACTGACTTAGCCAGCACAATTTATAGTAACTGGTTTTTTTTTTTTTTAGAATTTGTTTCAGTTTATGTAAATGAAAGACAGTATTACATATAAAATTAAAAATTATTCTGTTAACTTTATTATGATTGTAAATATACAGTATTTACAGGTATCACTTACACAGTCTTAAAAGACAAATAAATAAAACCATATGCTGGATGCTTAAGCTTATCTTTTATTTTGATCCATTGAAATTATTCTTATGGATAATAACTATGGCTGTAACTTGAAACTTAATCCTTCAAGGTTTTTAATGACGTGAATATTGTACTATGTAATATCCATATTTTGTTTCACTATCTATTCAGAAATAATACTTTCTGCACCTTGGCTCTCTTGGTGTTAAAATCAGGGTACAATATTCACACCTAATTATTATGATGGAACTGATTTATATGAAGTTGCTAAGTAAGCTAGTTCCAGTTTCTTTGCTGTAGGTTGTCTCTCTTACTGGTGGGTTTTCTTTTATAACTCTGGTGTCTTCTCCCTACACACAGGTGAGGGTAGAAGACATTACTAAAGTTTATTGCTTAAGTTATAAACTTCACATAAAGTTTTCTGTTTAATACCTTGTACAGTTCTATTTAGTTAAGGTTGAAAGATATGCCAGTGCTGGTAAAACCTTTTTGACACCTTCAGATGCCAAATTGTTACACATGTGATCATAATTGGTGCTTCAGTGAAGAGACGTATGATTAAGTTGAATGAATGAATGGGAAGAACACTTCAGTGCTCTATGACTCATACAAATTTGACAGTTTTTTAGTAAAATATAGAAATAATTCAGCACCTAAGTATGGTTTAATATAATTATAAAATATTGTTATTTTTACATATTTTTGGTTTTAATTTCTATGTGATATATCATGACTGGTACCATGGTATCATATAGGCATTATCTTTCATTCTTATCACAGACTTTACTGTGACTAACTTTGCACTTGTTAACTGAAAGACGGCACAAAGCATTAAGTTCCATTTGGTACGTGTGATGTGCACTTAACAAGTACTAATTAAAGAATGCATAACATAGGCATTTGTTTCTTTTTATTTTAATATATTCAAACAATGCAAAATTCAATAATATTTTAAGTTATATTACTGGTACAGTATACAGTATTTAGTTTTGTATTTTTTTTTTCAACAAACCAGCCGTATCCCACCGAGGCAGGGTGGCCTAAAAAGAAAAAAGAAAGTTTCTCTTTTTAAATTTAGTAATTTTAAATTTAGTAATAGCTTTGTATTATTAGTAGTTATAATTGTGTCCTAAGAAGATTGCCTGTATAGTACAAGATTACTTATTTGCATACTGTATACTGCACTGTTAATACAGTGTACCCGTTTACTGTATGGTCCCCAAACTCACCCTTTTATGTAAGTTTATTTTTTTAAATGCTTTGTAAGTGTAATTTTGGGGTCTAAAAGGACTAGTCTATTTTACAACTTTTCTTAAGGAGATAAATTCGCTTGGTAATGGCACTTGAACAGCATTCTGGAATGAAAAATATCGTAAACCGGGGTACCACTGTAGTTACCCTCTCCCATACTGTGTAGTATGTACACCTTAAAATGTTGTTCATAACATTCTAAATTGGATTCTTTTAAGTTTGAATTAATATTATAATAAACAGGATTTCAAAGCCCAGCTAGTGACTTAACTAGGGTGTTTGATGTGGCTTTTACATTTTGAGAAACTTCTTTTTCTTATTTGAAGAATGAGCATGATCAGAGTGCCATTCTGTTATAACAAACTGCATTCCATTCAGAGCCTACAGTAAGGTTATCTGGTATAAAAGATGTAACTATCATTCACTGAATCCAAATGGAGACAATAGTGAAGAAAATATACACATACACATGTTGCAGAATAAACTTTTATTGTGACAATGTTTTACTCTGTAGACCTTTATTAAGTCACAAGCTCTAAACAACGAAAGTCTCGGTAAATGTTTGTTTTGTAACACATCGTCTTCACCATTCACTATTGATAAGTGTTTTCTGATGTATTCATCTTTACCCAGATGCATTAAGAAACCCTTTTAAATGTATTGGATTTTTTCTGTTAATTCAATATACTGGTAATAATTTTACTTCCCAAATAAAAAAATTGTGAATTTTGGAGTTGGTAATTTTTTTTTTTACCTAAATTGTTTTTGTTTTCTATTTATTACTGACTATAATGATGACAAATAAATGTCAAGGGTAACAATACAGTTTGATCATTCTTGTCAAATCTTAATACTACTGTAAAAGTTTTTAAGGTTTGTATTAAAATATAAACCTACCATGATTATTAGGTCTAGGTTAAGGTTATATTATTGACTAAGGTTTTAGTAGTTGTACTAATTATTTTAATATTGTCCAAAATTTTTTACAATGTCATTAAAATATTTAACCTCTGTCTGACTTTAATTATTTCTTTTATTTATATTTGTACATAATTTATGGGTGACATCATAGTGTTTGCACATCTAATAAGAACATCGGATATTTTTTTTTTTCAACAAGTCGGCTGTCTCCCACCGAGGCAGGGTGACCCAAAAAGAAAATACTTTCATCATTCAACACTTTCACCTCACTCATACATAATCACTGTCTTTGCAGAGTTGCTCAAATACAACAGTTTAGAAGTCCCTCCAAACTGCCAATATCCCAACCCCCTCCTTTAAAGTGCAGGCATTGTACTTCCCATTTCCAGGACCCAAGTCCGGCTAACCAGGATGATTAAGACACATGTGCAGCAGTTGGGTATCTTTATTCTTGAAACATTTTGCTTACACAGTAGGCTGCTTCAGTTTCAACAATAAAGATACCTGACTGTTGCACGTGTCTTAATCATCAACTTGTCAGTATTGTATACCATTTTCACCATGAGATGGAATGGATATCACAATGTCAGATGCTGGTGTTGCTTAGATGGTTGGCCTTACAGATTGATAATCATTCCCATCTTGTAGCATCAGATAGAGCAACACTTCCATTTATGAAAATAAGATAAACCACAAGTGTTGCTCTATCCCATGCTATGATATAGGAATGGTTGTTAGTCTGTAGGGCCAATAATCTGAACAACTATATCAGGTCCCAAATCTGCACACAGAAATCACTCTACAAAAGCAAAAGACTTGGCAGGTGGTGTAACATCCCCCAATGAAAAGCAGGGGCACTATGAGCACACTAAGAGATAACACACTGTCGGGCCCAAGACTTTAGCCACCTCCCAGCATACATAAGGGGGATTACCAATAAACCCTCTAGCTGTCAAGAGAGAGCTGCTAGCAGTAACAGTCTGGTAGATCAGGCCCTGATTCACCGCAAGACCTGGTCATGGACCAGGCCTCAATGGCATTGACCATGAGAACACCCTCCAGGTATATATACATGTATATATATATCTGCTTGCATGCATATATGTTCAAAGTTTTTTATTTATAGAAGTATTAACGGATGCTGAAGCCACAGGATGAGTTAGTTTCCAATTTCATGTACAGTATTAAATTAAGAGTTATGGACAGCTGACAGTAGGACAATCATTAAGACTGCCTTCAACCTAGACTAGTATCGAAAACACCTGTCTGCCTGCCTGCTCTTTGTTGCCCTGTCTGCTGTGGTCTGCCTGCCTGCCTGCCTATTACATGGAGTGATGGGGGAGGCAGGCACAGACATGAGAAAATTTGAATTACAACACTTTCAATCACCAAGGATGAAACTTGTCTGCTCTGCTTGCTTGCAGACATAGAAAATACCCATCTAATACGTATAGCAAAACCGAGTTTTCACATGGAATCCAATGATTCCAAGTTTTTTAATTGTTAGTATAGTCAAATTAGCATTTATATAGACTACACTAATTGGGTACTATCATGTAACTAAGATGCATCAGCCATTGAAGAAGAAAGATGTTCAAAAAGAAGCATACTTGAGTACAGTATCGCTGGGTCGCCATCTGGAGAAGACCCGGGCCGGATGTACCGGCGAATCTACAAGAAGAGTACAGTATGCAGCGGTGTATGACCCTTATAAGTTTAGCGCTTGGGTATGATTATAAGGGAGGTTCCTTGATGCTGGTGAGGGGCTCTTGATCTAGGGAATTGGATCTGTGCTCCAATTACCCGAATTAAGTTTGAATACCTTCCATCCCCCCCCCTCCCCCATGGGCGCTGTTTAAACCCTACGGGTTTAGCTCTTCCCATGATAATTTATTTGCACTGGACTTTTAATTGGACAATAGTAAACGATCTCCACGATAGAGAGTTATCTGGGTGGCTTTAAAAATAGGCTGAAGTAGTAATTAACGAGTGTAAGACCATTCTAGAATGGGAAAGTAAGCCTACTACAAGTATACTCCTGATATGTTGAAAATGGTATAAAATGCCGATAAGTTGATGAGTAAGACGCATGTTTAACAATTAGGTATCTTGTTGAAACGTTTCGCCTACATAGTAGGCAGCTTCAGTCAAATTCAGAGTATTTTTATGGAGGTAAAAACACACAAGAGAAACTAATAAGACATTTACTACGACTACGTTTCGCTCTCCAGGTGTCATTATTATGGGGGAGCGCTAAACCCGTAGGAATTATACAGCGCCTGTGGGGAAGGGGGATGATGGAAGATATTCAGTTTCAATTCAGGGAAATGGAGCATAGATCCAATTCCCTACATCAAGAGCCCCTCACCAACATCAAGGAACCTTCCTTGAGGGGTCCAGGAGCTGTCATTAACTTAATATTGTATTGACTTGAGAAAGCTCCTGGAGAGAAAATGTAGCGGTAACATTCTTTTACCTAACATATTGTAGGTACCATTATTATTATTATTATATAATCTTTATTTCAAGTACATGTACAACGTATACAGGCCATAGTTGACATCAATGACATTCTATATGGGAAAGCCTCTTGTTATGCAGAGCATTTCGGGCAAATACACATTTTGTATGTTATTACATGCCATTCCTTAGGCGCTGCATGACCCCTACGGATTTAACGCTCCCGTAGCTAGATTGGTAGTTCAGTCAGCTCACACACACTGAGGTCCGTGGTTCGATCCTCGGTATGGGTGGAAACATTAGGACGTGTTTCCTTAAGACACCTGCTGTCCATGTTCACCTAGCAGTAAATAAGGTGTTAGTGGACTGGTGTGGGTGGCATCCTGTGGGCAAAATTGACCTAATTTGCCTGAAATGCTCTGCATAACAAGGGATTTTCTATATACTAGTATGTCATTGATGTCAGCTATGGTCTATGCAAGTTGTATCATGTACTCGTAGAAATATTATTATAATGATAATGGATGGTTGGTGAGGGAGGTGGTATTAGCAGGTGGGTGAAGGTTGTTACAGTGGTGTCCAGGACGTCAGTGAGGGAGGTTGTTGCTGCTGCTGCTCCTCCTATATATACATTACACCAACTTGTCTCTTCATCTTACTTAACAACCCACATGGACACACACGAGTGTCGGCTTCATCTCGTCTAACTTCTAGTGTCACCATCACGCATAAAAGGTAAACCCATATATTTAATTTCGTATCAAGGACCCCAGTGGAAATAAGTCACTTTGATTTTTTTTGGGTCATCTTGGTAAGAAATCTATACATATGCTGCTATGTATGATAATTTATGTTAATGTACTTATGTATACCTATACCTCAGTCTGCCCAAAATGCCCGGGCATGATAGTGGCTTGTCTTTGTACTAACAAATCAAAATTGTAAGTACACATTGTAACCTTGCAAAGAAATAAAATCTTTATCTTTTTTCTTTATAATCTTACTTATAAAAACTTGTCTCTCCAATTAAACCTTTCAAAAACCTTAATGGAAATAAGTCACTGATTTTTTTTGGGGGGGTTATCTTAGGTAATTTACACTATGATAATTTTACTTATGCCTTCCTGTGCCTAAATAAACTTACAAATGGGCAGGCTCAAGTAGGGCTCTTGATCCAAGGAACGAACTCCCCTCCCTCTGCTTAAACCTGATTTCCCCCATAGCCCAGGTGCTGTTATATTCACGGGGAAGCGCTAAACCCTGTGGAATTATACCAAACCGCGGACTGGAAGGCGCTAGGGAGTATTCGTTTGATATGAGGAAGGAGAGATTACCTCCAATTCCTCGCAATAAGAGCCCTTCATCAGCATCAAGGCGTCTCTTGAAGGGCCAGGTACGGTGACCCCTTACAGATTTAACGCTTCCCCAATCAAAATAATTTTTTAGTTAAACCCGAAATTTTACAATAACCCGCCCCCCCCACACACTGACTTCCCATTATAGTGTACAAGTTGATGGAGGTGAAGAACTGTTGATCCGAGGACTTGGAGCTGTCCTTTCCTTGAGTGTAATCTCATCGTCTCCCATTCTCACAGACCTGTATGACTTACAGGTTTAGCGCTTCCCATTAATAATAAATTATAAATAACAGTAATTAATAATAGTAATAACTAACAGTAATAATAATAACTAACCATACTTAGTAATAACTAACAATAATAATAATTAGTACTAACAAAAATAATTAATAATAATAATAATAATAATAATGTTGTGTAAACAGGAGAATAAGTGAAGCTCAGGTGGTATCGTCAAGGGGGAACCCCGACACAACAGGAAAATACTTCACCTCAAAACATTATAACATTGCCATGTTTAAATACACAAAAACACGTTGTTGTTGTCACTACTTCAACATTCATGGGGGAGCCCTACATCCGTAGGGGTCATATAACGCCTGGGGTGGGGTGGGGGTGGGGGTAATGGGAGGCCTTAAGGCCTTCGATCCAAAGGTAAGATTTGTTCAGATTTATTAACTCGGAGGGTTAGTCACCCAGGATAGTCCAAGAAAGTCAGTATATATACACAGAGAGGTGTGTATCTCGGTGTATATACACCGAGAGGTGTGTATCTTGGTGTATATACACCGAGAGGTGTGTATCAGTGTATATACACCGAGAGGTGTGTATCTCAGTGTATATACACCGAGAGGTGTGTATCTCAGTGTATATACACCGAGAGGTGTGTATCTCGGTGTATATATACCGAGAGGTGTGTATCTCGGTGTATATACACCGAGAGGTGTGTATCTCAGTGTATATACACCGAGAGGTGTGTATCTCAGTGTATATACACCGAGAGGTGTGTATCTCAGTGTATATACACCGAGAGGTGTGTATCTCTGTGTATATACACCCAGAGGTGTGTATCTGTGTATATACACCCAGAGGTGTGTATCTGTGTATATACACCCAGAGGTGTGTATCTCTGTGTATATACACCGAGAGGTGTGTATCTCAGTGTATATACACCGAGAGGTGTGTATCTCAGTGTATATACACCGAGAGGTGTGTATCTCAGTGTATATACACCGAGAGGTGTGTATCTCGGTGTATATACACCGAGAGGTGTGTATCTCGGTGTATATACACCCAGAGGTGTGTATCTCGGTGTATATACACCCAGAGGTGTGTATCTGTGTATATACACCCAGAGGTGTGTATCTCTGTATATACACCCAGAGGTTCTGTGTATATACACCAGTGTCTCTGTGTATATACACCCAGAGGTGTGTATCTCTGTGTATATACACCCAGAGGTGTGTATCTCTGTGTATATACACCCAGAGGTGTGTATCTCTGTGTATATACACCCAGAGGTGTGTATCTCTGTGTATATACACCCAGAGGTGTGTATCTCTGTGTATATACACCCAGAGGTGTGTATCTCTAACTTGCATCTCTGCAATACTAACATAAGTCAAAGTGACTTAGCGCTAAACATGTAGGGGTCAAAGAGTGCCTTGGTAATGCGAAGCATTCAGATTCGATCCAAGGAAGAGGAGAGCAGTTCCCAAATTTCTTGGATTAAGAGCACCTCGTCGCCTTCAAAGAAACCTTCTTATGTGGCCATAACGTGTGTGCTCAAGACCATTGCAAAATATTTTATTTTATATACACAAAGCCCCACTTAGTCTAATCTAACCTAACCAGGCTCCATGAATTTTGGAAACAGACACACTAGAAAAACTAATGCGCCTTTCTCCACCTGCTTTTCACTTCTGTTATTTTCACCTGGGGGTAAATTTTTGCAGTGCGCTCATTCCCATAACATCCATCCATCTTTCCTACGAAGATAATAACGTTGAAACTGTATGCATACTGAAAAATGCACATTGATTAAAGTGTACAAATGGAAAATAGTGATAAATGAAAGGGATATAAATAAGATTCGTAAAATGTCCAGTTTGGCAAGCAGTGGGTTGAAGTTGGATAAATTTAATTTAGATGGGATACAGGAAAGAACCAGTTTACCAAGAGGTGTAGATAAGTGAAACAATATGATAAGTTGCTTAAGTGAAGCAAACACTTTATATGACTGTAAAAATATATTGGGCACAAATGAGTGAGAATGGCTGAGTGTTACATTTTGCTAGTATGGGCCGGACGTAAGACTAGGTGCTCCTTGTTTCCGTTTCTCTATACACACACATACATGAGGTAGTGGAGGCAGGAACCACACATAGCTTTAAGACGAGGTATGATAAAGTTCATGGAGCAGGGAGAGGACCTAGTAGCGATCGGTGAAGAGGAGGGGCCAGGAGCCGAGTCTCGACCCCTGCAACCACAAATAGATGAGTACACACTTCTCCCAACAGGCCAAGTGTCTATCGACAAGCGCCTCTAACATCTGGTAACTAACCCAGTCATGGCTCGTACGTTGGACTGCGTGTGGCCAGCAGTAACAGCCTGGTTGATCAGGCCCTGATCCACCATGAGGCCTGGTCACAGACCAGGCCGCGGGGGCGTTGACCCCCGTAACTCTCTCCAGGTAATAGAGAAGCTTATCATTAAAAGATGGATGGAGGACATAGGAAGGAATGAGCTTATACAGGATAATTAGCATGGTTTCAGGGAGGAAAAATCCTGTGTCACAAACCTACTGAAATTTTACGACAAGGTGACAAAAATAAGGCAGGAGAAAGAGGGGTGGGTAGACTGCATTTTCTTGGACTGTAGGAAGGCTTTCGACTGTTCCTCACAAGAGATTAGTGCAAAAGCTAGAGGAGCAGGCAGGAATATCAGGAAAGGCACTGCAATGGATCAGAGAATACCTGGCAGGAAGGAAACAACGGTGATGTTTCTGGTTTATGTTAATGACATGACGGAATGGATAGATTGAGAGGTGTCCCTGTTTGCAGACGATGTGAAGCTAATGCGGAGAACTCAAGTGGATGAGGTTCAGGTAGGACTACAAAGGGATCTGGATAGGCTGTAAGCCTGGTCCAACTGGCTCCTGGAGTTTAACCCCCATCAAGTGCAAAGTTCTGAAGCTTTGGGAAGGTCAACGAAAACCGCAGACAGAATACAGGCTGAGGGGCTAAAGACTACAAACCTCTCTCAAGGAAAAGGATCTTGGGGTGAATATAATACCGAGCACATATTCTGAGGCGCACATCAACCAAATAACTGTTGCAGCATATGGACCCCAATGGAAATAAGTCACTCTGTCTGACTTTTTGGGTTATCCTAGGTTTTCTACACATATGCTGCTATGTACGATAATCTATGTAACTGTATTTGCGTATACCTGAATAAACTTACATATGAGCGCCTGGCAAACCTAAGAATAGCGTTTTGACACCTGAGTAAGGAATCTTTCAAGACTGTACAACGTGTACGTCAGGCCCATATTGGAGTATGCAGCACCAGTATGGAACCCACACCTGGTCAACCACGTCAAGAAATTAGAGAAAGCCTCGGAGCTATGTAATCTCCTGCCTCTCCTCTGTCTCCTCTCTCCAGCTCGTCAAAATCCCATCGGTTTTTGATCAGCAGTGCCACTCCTCCATCCGCTCTGTTCCCTCTGTCTTTCCTCAGGATCTGGTATCCCATTGGAAAGATGGTATCTGTTATCATACCTGTGAGCTTGGTTTCTGTGAGAGCTATTAGGTCTGGTGATGCCTCTTTGACTCTTTCGTGCCACTCCTCCCACTTATTTGTTATTCCATCAGCATTGGTGTACCATACCTTCAGTTGCCTCTCTAACACTGTGTTTTTGGGGGTCTATGAGGGTGGGGGACCTGGCGGTGTACTGTGGGATTCTATAGTGGAGTGTTGGGTGGGGGCTGTGAGTGTGGGTTGTAGTTTGTGTTGGGGTAGTGTGCTTGGTTGTTGGGTGTTGAGGATGGCTCTGTGTGCTTGCTCTTGTTCCACTGCTGATTCTGCCCTTGTCTCTCCTCCTAGCTCCTTTCGCCTTTGTGTCCTCTCCCTCTGCTGCTGTCGTTCTGTTTTTGTTCTGTCCCGGTCTAGGAACACCCTCTTGTATTCTTCCGTTTCCTTCAATCGTGGTTTCTCTTGGAGGATTCTGTCCCGCACTGTTTCTGTCCTGAGAATCAGCTTGAGCGGTCGATTTCTTCCTTTCAAGTACCCACCTATTCTCTGAAAATTTACAATCTCGGACATGTCTTCTTCACCTATTTCTTTGAGGATGTTCTCAATCTCCTTTCTGCCTGCCGTCTTTCAGTGTGTGTCCTTCCCTCTCTCTCCTGCAGCCCATGAATAAACACTGCCTTTGCCCTCTCCTCCTCCCATTGCCTGTCTGTACATGGCCATTTTCTCCCTTATTTTTTCCTGTAGCTCTTGGTGGCATGATCGTGCCTCTGCATTTCCCGTGTGTGTGTGTGTGTGTGTGTGTGTGTGTGTGTGTGTGTGTGTGTACGTGCGTGCGTGCGTGCGTGCGATGTGCGGAGTGTGTGTTTGGGGGTGTTCTGTGGTGAGGTAGGAGGGGAGGGAAGGTGTCACGTGTGTGTAACGCAGGGAACAAAAGATAGGAGAGGAAATCACTCGTGAGTGACCTTGCCAAGGAGAGAAGACATTTAGATAGCTTGGTCACCTTCACCTGTGAAGCAGGTGAAGTGCGGGTAATGAAACTCATTACCTGGACTTCACCACCTTGCAAAACGCCTTGTCACCTATAGGGAAATATTAAACCTATAGATTCCATACAGCGCCGAGGAAATAAGAGGTAATCAGATTTGAGCCAATGGGGGAGAGTGTACCTCCAATTCATATTAATAATAATAATAATAATATAATAATAATAATATAATAATAATCTTTATTTCAACAAGTAATTAAGATCCCTTCATCATGAATGACTCCCCCCTTCCCCACTTGAAGGGAAGATCTGCCTTCTGTGAGTCAGTAGTCAGTAGGCACATAGCAGCAATCTTATTTTTCCGCATTACGGAAAAACATTTACACCCCTAACATGGGCCATTAGACCTACTGCAGTGTTCCATTTCCGTCGTATTAACACCTTGACGTTCTAGGAAAATATTCAATGTCTCATTAATACCTAAAAATTATAGGAAAACATTCACAACGTCTCTTAGTGCTTTCACATTCTAGGAAAACATTCACAACGTCTCTTAGTGCTTTCACATTCTAGGAAAACATTCACAACGTCTCTTAGTGCTTTCACATTCTAGGAAAACATTCACAACGTCTCTTAGTGCTTTCACAGTCTAGGAAAACATTCACAACGTCTCTTAGTGCTTTCACATTCTAGGAAAACATTCACAACGTCTCTTAGTGCTTTCACATTCTAGGAAAACGTTCATGTCTCATTAATGCCTGAAGATTCTCGGAAAATATTCACTGTCTCATTAACAACCTCACTTTCTAAAAAAAAAAAAAAAAAAAGTTCACATAGTCTCAGTAGATATACTTGAACATTCTAGGGGAAACCTCCATGTCTCGCTAATACCTCAACTTTTTAAGAAAACATTCACTTTTCAGTAATTACCTGGAGTTTACCTGGAGAGAGTTCCAGGGTCTGTAACCAAGCCTCATGGTGGATCAGGGCCTGATCAACCAGGCTGTTACTGTTGGCCGCACGTAGTACAACGTACGAACCACAGCCTGGCTGGTCAGGTACCGACTTTAGGTGCCTGTCCAGTGCCAAACATTCTCTAGAAAAACATTCACCAGTGTCTTTATTACATCAGTTTCATTCTAATAAGTAAATGCGAATTGCCTGAAGCTTTCTCTTCCCTTTCCTTCCCTTTTCCCCGCAAATAAAACATTGAATTATAATTCTGGAAATGTATGATGCATTTTTTTTATTTACGTATATAGCTGTGAGCCAACAAGGGGTGGAAAAAGGGACTCAGATAGCAAATAGTCTCTGAGGTGAAGTGCACTTTTATAACCGTAAAATTATTAACTGGTACATATTTTGTACCATAATTAACATGGGAACTTAAATTTACTATTTGTTTTTGTCAAAACCAATATAGGAGTATAGCCTAATTTTGTTAAAAAATTATGTAATATAAAATAATTTACCTAACGTATCTAAAATTTTACTCAATTGCATTTCACTTTTTCTTTTTGGTAATCCACTCCTGGAGGGCTCTTGATCCGGGGAACTGGAGAAATCCTCTTCCTCGAATTAAATGTAATTATCTGTCATGCCCAACACGAGTTGACTTTGTATAGGAATAATAACAATTTGGGGATTATTTTTTTTTTTTAATCTGGGATCATGATCTATTTGTAAGCATTATTTCTGTCACAAGAATGTAATGAGATCCTGTTATTATATGCCTTGGGAAGCGCTAAACCCGTGGGTGGTCATACATTACCCGGGAGGCAGTCAGGTTTAATGTAAAGAAGGTACGGACACCTGTAATTACCAAGCCCTTCACCAGCATCAAGTTACATGCTTCTCTTCAAAGAATATTGTCTGTTTACACCTTAGACACCAAGGTCATGTTTGTCAGTACACGTGTTTACACCTTAGACGCCAAGGTCATGTTTGCCAGTACACGTGTTTACACCTTAGACACCAAGGTCATGTTTGCCAGTACACGTGTTTACACCTTAGACACCAAGGTCATGTTTGCCAGTACACGTGTTTACACCTTAGACGCCAAGGTCATGTTTGCCAGTACACGTGTTTACACCTTAGACGCCAAGGTCATGTTTGCCAGTACACGTGTTTACACCTTAGACGCCAAGGTCATGTTTGCCAGTACACGTGTTTACACCTTAGACGCCAAGGTCATGTTTGCCAGTACACGTGTTTACGCCTTAGATGCCAAGGTCATGTTTGCCAGTACACGTGTTTACACCTTAGACACCAAGGTCATGTTTGCCAGTACACGTAGCGACTCATTCACAGTGTGAAGTTTACCAACTTTAGGTACATAACAACCTGCGCCTGCTTCAAGGTCCTCTCAGTGACCCTCATTCTGACTTTCTGGTTTATCCTAACTCTATTCTATAGTTTGCCACCACTGTGTGTATATAACTGTCTCCATTTCGCTTGTATAGGTCATGAAATTCCGTAAACTATTTGTAGTAATTACCTCTTTGTAAGTACAGGAGCAGAGCTATATGCTCTTGGTGTCTCGTCTTCAGTAATGTCTTCATCATAACTTAAAAAAATAATAATTCCTAAAAATTTATTCCATGCCACCATTCATTTGTAAAGAAAATTTTCCCAGTATCCCTTCGGTTCCATTTTTTCTTAATTTACATCTGTTTCTTTATTTTACCTGTTTAAATCATTAAAAAAGTCTATTCTTTCATACCTTTTTTATAATTATATATTATTATTATATCTCTTATTAGTCAGCGTGCATGAATTATTCTTATTATTAATTATCACATGATACCTAACATACTAAGCCAAAAACAAAACCATAAACAACGTGACTGACTTACAAGGTGCAACATTTCAACACAATGGAGCAGCAAATATTCTCAAGGAGAATATTTGACTAGTAAAAATGCAGTGCATAACTAGTTTATATTATTTTTATTATATGACTAAAAACAAAAGCGACATTCTCGTATCGGTGATTCAGCGCTGCTAGCCTACTCTTACCCGGACACGATTATTTTTTTAAGTGCAGTGCAAAAGCCGTAGGTCATTAATAGGAGTGCTAGGGGGCTCGATCCTCCGTCTGCTAATAGTGACATACAGACGCTACCTAGTTGACTGGTTTAGTATCTTTCTATAGGAAAACGCTAAGTTCGTACGAGTCTGGGAATGAAGTAAGCGTATTTAGGAAAGGAAAAGTTAGATGCTATTCCTTGGATTAAGAGCCTTTCACCAGCAAAACCTTGGGATAAAATGGTACAATTGTACACACTACCGGAAGGAGTAATTTCCTCCCGACCCTAAATATTCCAGGGTCATCCCGGACATTATAGTACACCTCTGATACACTGCGAATCTTTACTTATTGAGTGCCTGTTCAACCAGGCTGCTGCTATTAGCAGCCCGCTAGTTGACCACGGATGTTGGCACTGTACTCCTATTGTGCCTATGAACATATACCAAGATGATACATATGTACAATACAAGAGACTTCATAATTTAAGGTTGCATGGTTACTAAAGCCTATAGTTATGTAAAGCATATCAGACTTTTCACTGGATTTATTTTACGCTTTATCCCAGCTGTATGACCATTGTGGGTTTAGCGCATAGCTTTAATTGTAATAATAACCACCCATCCTCCTGTATCGCTCCTGTACACGTTTAGTGTGTAGGTTTGGGGCCTAGCACTAAGATATCTTTCACATATACTCGGGTATCTCTCTCCTTCGCTCGAGAGAGTATATTCCAAGTACAGTGAGGTTTTCCTCTAAGTTTTTAATATTGTATAGGCTGGATGCGGGCAGTGAACGATCTCTATCTTCCAGTTTTGTTATCTTAGGCCTTGAACCACCTGTGAGTGTACACCAATATTATAGACGTGAGGACACAAGTGAATTGAATAGCACAGTCATAGGTATTATTTCTCTTCTTTTCAAAGGCTTTTTGAGATTAGTTTACCTGAAAGCTTATTACTACTTAAATATTGTCGCAATAAAAGAATTTTCGACTTTGTCTATTTTAAGCATTCTGTCGGCTGTAAGAATTCTCTCTTCATTATTATTATTATATTATGTTGTTTTTTTCTCCTGACAGATGATTTCCCAAAATATAGTAGCGACGGTTGTGGCTGCGGCAGTCGGCCTCCTGGTTGGTGGCCTAATAGGTCACCTTGGCACTAAGACAGTCTCTAGCAGTGACAAGGAGAAGATCAGGTCAGTATATATCTGTATAATTTCAGATTTTTAAGTATTCTGTTTCTTGTTCCATTCATCTGTTCTTTTGAAGTTCCAGAGAATTGATTGTTTTTATATAAAAAAAATCACATAGGATTAGTTATGGTATCACAAAGAACCAGAGTTATGGAGTTAGGGAAATATAGTACAGTTTCTTTTGAATAAAGAAAGTCATTTATAAAAGGTGGACTGAAGTACTTTTCTGGGTCATCTTGGAAAGTTGGTGGATGTGACTGGAAGAATTGTTACTCAAAAGTTTTCCTTGTGTGTGCACAGGTTTGCGTGTGTGTGTGTGCGTGCACGCTCCACTCCACCGATCTAACTTTTTTTCTTAGTCGGTAAATCAGTCAAGTATGAATACGTAGTGTTGTGGAACTTACACCTGACCAAACACACACTACGAAAGTACAGAGGTTGACCAATAAATTGGTTTTGGAGATAAAGGGCAAAAGGTTTCGTGAAGTGGAACCTCATATGACACCCGTGACCAGTTCTGAAAGTTCTTTTCTCAAAGCTCGGCCTAGTACCAGATATAGTTACTAACTGTCCGGCTAACTAGGCTGTTGCTGCCAGTAAAACTCAGGCCTACATAACCATCACAGCCTGGCTGATCTGAAACTTCAGAAAGAGGTCCAGTTTTCTCCTGAAAACCTCTTACCTTTCTTCCTGCAATATTTCTTATATCTTCTCTCAACACAAAGAGCGTAGAACCAAGAGTGGATATAATTACAACGTGAAAGTTACCTCGGGTTATCGAGTTGGTAGATAAAGAAACAGTTAGAAGAGACTAGGACCAGGAGACACGCTCAAGTGAGCCAGCGAGACACAAGAACTTTTCTCCCTCTAAATGCAATGAAGATATGGAAGTGAACAGGCTAAAAAGGGGTAGAGGCTGGCGTTTTTATTTAGGGTTGTGTACATAATATACAAATTAATTTTTACAGTGGTCTTGAGGGCACACATTGTTATGGTCACATAAAAAGTTTAATGTAGATTTGACCTAGGATAACCAGATAGTCAGTGTGACCTTTTTTTTTTTGCCCTGGATTTGAGTGGGTAAACGGATGGGGTCGTGAACAGGTAGATGGATGGGTAGGCGGTCAGATGGATGACTAGGCGGGCAGGTGGATTGGTAGACGGGCAGGTAAATGGGTAGGTGGGCAGGTAAATGGATAGGTGGGCTGGTGGATGGGTAGGCGGGCAGGTGGATGGGTAGGTGGATGGGTAGGTGGATGGGTAGGTGGGCAGGTGGATGGGTAGGCGGGCAGGTGGATGGGTAGGCAGGTAGGTGATGACTAGGCGTGCAGGTACGCATGTTTTAGGGTACCCCTGACGGTCAGGCGGGGGCCCAAAGTCAGGGGTAGCTCCACCGGAGCCCAGTTTTGATGAGTTTTGAGAACTGCCTGAAATGCTTTGCATAACTATGGGCTTTTCCTTATAAACGGCTTTAAATGTAAGACAATCTCTAACTCGAGAAAATAATTATTTTCTCGTTTACACTGAAATGAAAACATCTGTGAATTGCTGCCGGTAACTGCTGCATCACATTAAGGTAAAACTTGCTGCGTACCAAGGGCGCACCCATTGCATGAAAGGGCGCACCCATTGCATGAAAGCAATTATCCGCTCCCAGTCATTGGACGGAATCACCGGATTCCAGTCATATGTCCCATGCCCTCACTCATCAGGGCATCAGCCATAGGTCATTATCTATAGGTACCCCTAATTCTACATCGTCTACTCTCCTTCGGGAGCCAGTTGAGCGTGTCATCTGAAAAAGACCCGTGTCATAGAGCCGTGCCTGAAGAATATTATACAAGTATAAGCGTCGGTAAGCAACTGTACCAAGATACAAACCTCCAACGATTTTGCTCCTGCAATTTCAGCTCTTAATTTATACACCAGTGCGATGGATGGGACAAAGTTTATACTCGTGAACCTGAATTTACGTCGACATCATCACTGGATGAGCAGCTTTTACGGGCTGCTAACTTCATGTAGACCTTCCCCCCCCCATCACTTAGATCTCCCATCTGAGATTAATTAAAATTATATTCAAGTATTTTCCAAAACTGCGGATGTCACATAAATGAAAGACTGCTTTGAACTGCTGATCTTATACTATACATACATTATATATATATATATATATAACAGAAAATCGCCGTGGTGCGAAGATTAACGTAGCCTCGTGTCTTAAATTGTACCAATCCCCTTCATTACTAGTTCTTGGGCCTCATCATACTTGCTTTTAAAATTGTGCATGTTGTTTAACTCTACCATTTTCTCATTTAGCTTTTTTTCAATTATTTACTACCTTGAAAATTAAAATATATATCATAACAACCCTGTGACTCATCTGTCTTTAGCTTTCATCTATGACCCTTACCCCCCCCCCCATGTCTCACATTTGAAACGGTCTGTTCCTATCTGCTCTGTACATCATAATTTCTTCCTCATATCAGTCCCTTCTGAAAATTCTCGAATTTCTGTATATGCTTGACCAAGTGGGGCTCCACGCATAGTTTATGATATGAATGAAATATATCGTCTGCAGGGTCCTGAAAGTATTTTTGTTAAGGTGTCTGAAGGCAGTTTTGAGATTAGCTAACCTTTCGTGTGTTGCAAATGTTATTCAAGTACACCTCTGGCGATATATATTATGCATATGATTTAGAAAACCAACAAATTGATGAATGATATATTTGTGCAATACTTGGGAAAGTTTATTGTGGAAACGTTTCGCCCACCAGTGGCTTCATGTCTAATACAGAAGAAAAGCGTTTGAAGATGAGAAGAGCTTGTATACTGGAGACAGGAGAGGCGAAGCAGTTGCAGACGGTGTCACAGGTGGACAAACTCCACTAGTAAAAGTAGGTCCAGCCAATAGGTTTGGCAAGCGTTGAAGAATTCTCTGGATCAAAATTCCGAGATGTTGTGGTGTCCGCCAGTTACTATTATATATTAGTTTTGGAGGTAGGACGTATGATGCAACAACCTTGTATGTTGGAGGACAATGATGCAGTTGGTTGGGGGGGTGTTATAATTCTAGCGAGTCATCATTGTAAGTTGGTTGACGTTGCAGTTCATGTGAGTCAGCGTTGCATGTGTAATAATAAAATTAATAAATTATTATAAATATGTAGTACATAATAGTATTAAAAAATGTGGCACTACTATGCCTGAATGGAATAATTATTTATGAAAATTATATATACAATTATAAATATTATATGTGAAATATATTAATCAGTGTAAATTCAAATTAACGCTAAAAGTTAAATTAATTAAAATCACAAACAATACAAACACGAAAATAAATATTCAACTTTTACATGAACAATACCAAACGGACACCCTTAACAATCTAACACTAACAAGCCTTGTATCGTATATTCAGCATAATGGAGAAACTGGTGGCAGACAAGTGGGAATCTGAGGAACATCTTAACCACAAAATAATTGATATGGTCAACACGGACAACCTCAGAAATAATCTTATGTAAGTATACAAAGATAACCCGTGTCAGGTTTAAGAAGTATTCTGTTCTCACAGCCTGCTTTAGGCTAGGCATTCCTGGGGACTGCTGGATCAACCAGGCTATTCTTACATTAATGGTATATAATACCGACATGTTGAACAAGATGTGTCTTATTCATCAAGAAGACTATTAATGTCCTCGGCCACCAGACCTACAGTCATCACAACCTGGCTCCAGGAATCCCCCCATCCTTGAAGGGTGTAATTTTGTTGTAGTGAGTGATATAGTAATTATGTAGCAACCATGTGAGTTAGAGGATTTACCTATCATATATCGATAGATATACTACAGTGCTATGTGATAAAATCATCATCAATAATGTTATCACAAAAAGCTCGAGTCACGGGTCGTCATGAATAAGACCATTAACAAGAGGCATTTCCTATGTTTCCTGTGTTGGCTTTAGCTAGGAAAATGTACAGTGTAATAAGACAGTAATATAAATGTATAAGCAAGTTTATTTAGGTACACATAAGTACAATTATCCTACATAGCAACAAATGTGTAAATTACCTAAGATAGCCCCTCAAAAAAAGTCAGTGATTTATTTCCATTGGGGTCCTTGTAAATCTTATTATTTAAAGCCAAGCGGTAAGTTACAGTAGAAATCAGTCATGTACTAGATGCTTCATGCATACAACAATAATATATAATACAGATTTATTCTAGGATAATCTAGTTAAGGCAGCATTCATGAGTAACGAGTGTTTTACATGATACAGGGAACTGGCCAAGTTTCCACACCTGGCCGGGACAGAGAGAGATCACCAGCTGGCCCATTTGATACGTGATCGATTCATGAAGGCTGGCTTTGACACCGCTGACCTTGTTCCTTATAATGTCCTCCTTTCCCGACCCAACCATACCAACCCTAACCTGGTGAGTACCCTCCTCCCTCTGCACTAACCCTAATCTGGTGAGTAAACATCACTAAACACTTTCCCCCCCTGTCTAACCCTCGACAACTATACCCTTACCCTCCCTCCATCTCGTCCCTAGCTAGTTTATGTTTTGGGTCATTTGTCCCAAGGGGGTCACCTCTCTGGTGCACAAGTGAGGCTAGAGGTGGTGCCATACGAACATAATTTAAATACAGTATTCCATAAAATACCATTTCATCTCATTGCTAGCAGCAGCTCTGCATTGCCCATACGGGTTTAGTACCTTTTCCTTACACTAATAGTAATAAATATCTTCAATTATGTGTTAGGTTAGGTAAGGTTTGTCAGGAAACAGGACAAGTGTTTCCTGACGCGGGTCTTAGTCAGATGATGACCCACCATTGGAGCTTTTGGTAAGTCTCGTTCTATTAAGTCTTTCATGTTTAACTAATCAATCATTCCTAGTTAAACAACAGACTGGAAATGATAACTAGACGTTTCGGTCCATCCTGGGCCATCATTAACTCTAAAGTTCAGGAGGAACCGAAATGTCTTCTAGATATCATTTGCAATTTGTGAGTTGTAACCTCGAGATACACGTTCAGATTTGAAAGTTTCCTGTTTTTCCTCGAGCACCTCATTGCTCCCCCCCCCCCCACACCTCTCTTTATAATCCACTTATTTGTGGCTATATATACCTATGGTGGGAGAGGATATTTGAGGTTTGCTATGGGGCAACATGATTGATGGAGTTAGGATATACAGAGGCACATGTTTGTGGCTCTGGATAAATAGGTTGCTTTATTGTAAAAAACTTTTTGACTACATTGAGGGTCAGAGAACACACCAGTCATGTTGGAAGTGATATCCTGGGCAAGATGTCAGTGTGTTAGAAACTCCAGTACCTGCTGGAAGTATTCTGATGTTAGGTGAAAGGTATCCGCAATATATATATATATATATATATATATATATATATATATATATATATATATATATATATATATATATATATATACCTTTAAGGCTCATACAGTGCCAAAGGGATGAGAGGCAGTAGGATTCGATCCAAGGAAAGGAAAGGTAGGTCCATTTCGGATCAAGAGTCCTTCACCCACATCCTCGGTGAAGAGCCTAAGGGGGTACGAAGCTGATTTCTCTCCGTGAGGCTGTTTGTTTAAATTTTATTAACACAAATACAATATGAAGTTTTATGTATTTAAAAATAACAAGAGTTAAAGCACATATTCCTTGGCAACATTATGACAGCCACTCTGATTTCTAAAGTAGAGAAATTCACCGTAGCAGACCACCCGTGTTTTTACCCACTCAGACAAGAGAGCCATTAATACAAGTGTCGACACAGAGATTGGACCAGGTCATAATGTAAACAGTTGCTCTTGTGCGCTCTCGTTCTGGGAGGGGAGGGGGAGAGAACCCCCTTCCGATAGAGCACTTTATGCCACTTAGTCTCCACTTCAGCAGCACTTTATGTAACAAGAAAATTATGTACAAGGGAATACAGTTATTTATACTAAACTATGAAAATTGGGAGGAATGCGTAATTTTACTGATAAAGTATACGTATACTAAAGTGGTTCACTGCAGCTCCCAAATCATTCTTCAAGTCCTCCAGTCCTGTCAAGACTATCCATCTCCAGTCATCTTGGTGGCTGAACCTTGTCTCTCCTCTCCACTGCATGATGTTTACATCTATAGCAGAACAAAGGAATATTGTGTCTAAGAGATGTCTTAGAGGCACTAGAGGTGTCCCGTAGTTCGATTGCTAGCGCACTCAGCTCACACATTGAGGTCCATGGTTCGATCCTTGGTACGGGTGGAAACATTAGGACGTGTTTCCGTAAGACACCTGCTGTCCATGTTCACCTATCATTAAAATAGGGTGTTAGTCGACTGGTATAGGTCGCATCCTGAGAACAAAATTTACCTAATTTGCCCGAAATGCTCTGCATAATAACATAGCCCCATGCTACAAAGGAGGGCAGTAAATCAATAGCAAAGAACTACAGACTGATAGCACTAACATCCCATATCATAAAAATCTTTGAAAGGGTTCTAAGAAACAAGATCGCCACTCATCTAGATACCCATCGGTTACACAACCCAAGGCAACATGGGATAAGAGCAGGTCGCTCCTGTCTGTCCCAACTACTGGACCACTATGACAAGGTCCTGGATGATCTAGAAGACAAACAAAACATAGATGTACTAAACACAGACTTTGCAAAAGCCTTTGACAAATGTGACTGTGGTGTAATAGCCCACAAAATGCGTGGTAAAGGAATAACAAGAAAAGTTGGTAGATGGGTCTATAATTTCCTAACAAATAGAACACAAAGAGTAGTAGTAAACAGAGTGAAGTCTGAGGCGGCTACTGTGAAAATCTCTGTTCCACAAGGCACAGTACTCGCTCCCATCCTGTTCCTCATCCTCATATCTGACATACAGGGATGTAAAACACAGTACCGTCTCTTCCTTTGCAGATGACACCCGAATGTGCATGACAGTGTCCTTCATTGAAGACACTGGAAGACTCCAGACGGACATCAACCAAATCTTTAAATGGGCCGCAGAAAACAATGTGAAGTTTAATGATGAGAAATTTCAATTACTCAGATATGGAAAACGTGAGGAAATTAAAATAAAACAAATTCCAACCACACAATAGAGCGAAAAGCTAATGTAAAAGACCTGGGAGTGATAATGTCAGAGGATCTCACTTTCAAAGACCACAACAATGTCTCAATTGCATCTGCTAGAAAAAATGACAGGATGGATAATGAGAACCTTCAAAACTAGGGATGCCAAGCCCATGATGACACTCTTCAGGTCGCTTATTCTTTCTAGGCTGGAATATTGCTACACACTAACAGCACCTTTCAAGGCAGGTGAAATTGCTGACCTAGAAAATGTACAGAGAACCTTCACAGCACATACGTGGGATAAAATACCTCAGTTACTGGGAACGGTTGAAGTTCCTCGACCTGTACTCCCTAGAACGCAGGCGGGAGAGATACATGATTATATACACTTGGAAAATCCTAGAGGGATTAGTACCAAATTTGCACACGATGCAACATCCCCCAATGAATAGCAGGGGTGCCACTAGCACGATAAGATACAATACAATAAGTGTCAGGGGCCCAAGACTGTTCAACTGCCTCCCAGCAAACATAAGGGGGATTACCAATAGACCCCTGGCTGTCTTCAAGAAGGCTTTGGACAGAATACCTAAGTCAGTACCTGACCAGCCGGGCCGTGGTTCGTACTTCGGTTTACGTGCGGCCAGTAGTAACAGCCTGGTTGATCAGGCCCTGATCCACCATGAGGCCTGGTCACAGACCAGGCCGTGGGGGCATTGACCCCCAAAACCCTCTCCAGGTATATAGTAGTATGTCATCTAGGCCTGTATACTTTGTACATTACTTGTATAAATAAAGATTACTATTATTTCCATTTACATTTGGAACTCAAGTGAATGGGCTGGTACCCAACATCACACCCCTTAATTTCCCCATTTTAAAAATGACTAAGTTAGAGAACCACGTATACGATCAAATATACGTGTTTCTGTTACATTACCATCACAGTTATGGGGTATCTGCTAAACCTATGGACGTCATACTTAGGGAAATGGGAGGCAATCAGGTTCAATCCATGGAAGGGGAGTTCAAGCTCAAATCCTTGGATCAGGAGCCCTTCACTGGCGTCAAAGAACCTTCCCACGGGTAGTGTTTTTTTTTTTAATTATTGTGGTACATATTTGTTGCATCAATTCATGTGTAAATATTCGTCCTTACATTAGGGTAGTGGGTGCGACACATCAAGAACAGCACGGACCAGGAGCTGGAGCTCTATCCCATTACAAATACAGAGAATGCAAGCACACAGAAGCACAGCTAGATAGGTACAGTAAACATGAATACAGCTAGGTACATACACACACACGCTCACTAGAAATTCACCATTGGAAAGTCTTGATTATTGTGTTCATTTTCGTAGCGTCACTTTGTATATTGTCTCTGGTAAGGGGGATTGGGAAGGGGGAGGAGTCTGGAACAAGATAGAGGGGGGAAGGTGCTAATTGAGGGAGGATGAAGGGGGAGGGTGCTAATTAAGGGAGGAGTAGGTTTTTTTCCTATGCATCCTCCCAAAGTGCTAAATCTTCAAAAAAAAACAAGGATCTCGTACGAAATTACCCAGACCCTCCCTCCACCATCCTACATATCTTCCGTCTCGTCCTAGCATTTGCAAGTGAATGATTAATAATAATAATAATAATAATAATAATAGTAATATGGTCTGATCTTCATGGGAAATCAAATGAGTTAAGGAACATTCATTTCAGTGAATTTGATCCCAGGTAGGTAGTAATGTGGCTGTGTGGTGTACTACTCACTCATATGACGTTGCAGGGTCGAATCACAGCTCCTGGCCCCTCCTATTCGCTGGTCGCTGCTAGGGCTACTCTCCCTGCTCCAAAAGCTAGCTAGCTCTCTCTCTCTCTCACACACACGAGGGAGTGTGATATTATAATAAAAAAATGAGGGAGTGTGATAGAGAGGCTCTTGATCCAAGGAATTGGACCTGTTTTTTCCTTGAATTGAACATTACATTTTGTTCTCCCATGTTCTTTATATTCCTTCAAGTTAAGTGCTTTTCTTTAATAATAATAATAATAATAATGGAGTAAATTATTATAATAAAAAAGAAGCGCTAAACCTACAAGGATAATGGAGTAAAATAAAAGATAATAAAGTCAAATATTAATGTGACTACTAAGGATATTTGGTCCCCAAAGTCAAGTACAACTTGTATAATTTACTAAGTTCAAGGATGTTAAGAGAGAGCAAAGGCATCTTCACCGTGACCTTTGTCACCTCACTAGTTGTGCTCGGAGTCCATGTCATGAGATCCTTATTTATATCTGTCTAGATCTGTTTCTATATATTTCATCCGTTTCTCTCAGTTGTAAATATGGCATTTGATAAATTACGTATGGTGGGAGAGCTTATGATTGCCTGGATAATTAAGGTGGTACCCAATTTGATTTTTATATAGTACGATTTAAAGATATACATGTACGTGTTAATCATGTAGATGATCCATGGCACCCACTGTTTTAGCAGTGATGATATAATAATAATTACAGTGTCATTTCTTTATTTAGTTTTTGAGTGGCTGGTAATTCACAACTATTTGTTCATGGGGCTCAACCACAGCAAATCACCTTTAATAACCCAACAAAAAGCTGCAGTACGATTGATTACCAACTCCTGCACTAGACAACACACTCCACCACTTTTCAAGAGCCTTAACTTGCTTAATATACAAAACATCCACACTTATTATTGTGCCTACTACATACACAGAACACTATACTCAAATATAAACCCTCCTCTCAAGCTCCTGATAACTATAACAGAACACACAGCCATAATACGACACAAATCTCTCTTCGATATCCCTCGTGTCCATCTCTCCCAATGCAAAAATGCTATGCACGTAAAGGACCCGAAGATCTGGAATTCATTGCCAGAACACATTAAAGGACCCCTGTCTGCAAATCAGTTTAAGGCCCTACTAAGAAATCACCTCATCACCCAAAATTAACCTGACAAACCGTACCTAATATCTACCAGTTACTCAAAAGCTACTCATATTGTGCCGAGAATTGCTCAACCACTTACCCACTACTTCAAAATTAGGATGTCTAAATTTCATTGTTTTAAATAGTACTAAATTGTAATACATCATATTGTAATTTTTTTTAAATTGTTCTATTGTAATACTGTAATCTTTATAAACTAATTCAATAGTGTAATTATTCTCTACTAGACTTATCAAAGCCATGTAGCATTACCTAATAGAATAGTATTTAATTATGTTGTACTCGCTGTGATTTATCTAATGACCATATGAACTATTATTGCCTTCCTAATCTTAAGTTAATTTTTAAGTTTGCCCGAAATGCTCTGCATACTAAGGGACTTTTGGCATGTACACCCAACTATTATATTACTCTGTACAACCATGTATCATATCAAAATAAACTTCTTATTATTAACTGAAGGATGCAGGTTCAATCTCGGATGGGGGCAACATGTATGGGCATTTCTCGTAACACCTACTACCCATTCACCTAGTAGTAAACAGATGCCTAGGTGCTAGTTGATTATTGTGGGTCTGTTATTATTATTATTATTTATTTGGAAGTGCTAAATCCATAGGAGTAATATAATTCTTAAGGAATTGGTGTTAATCAGGTTTGATCCAAAAGTAGGATAGTTCCAGTTCCTTGGATAAAAAGCTCTTTACCAGCATCAAGGTACCTTGGGATGGGTTGCATCCTGGGAGAGCACCTGGAAATAAACCAGACTGTTGTCCTGGGTTATTAACCTTCTGCAGTTATCTATCGTAAGAAAATCCTCTTCTTGATAGAATGTAACAGGAGTATATCCATCCATGTGGAAGAAATCACAATAAAACATGTGATTGCAAATACAGTGGAACCCCGGATTTCGTACTTAATCCGTTCCAGAAGGTCGGTCTAAATCTGAAACGTACGAAAACTGAAGTAATATTTCCCATAAGAAATAATGTAAATATGTACACAATTAATCCGTTCCAGACACCCAAAAATATTTACAAAAAATAACATTTTTTAAAGAATAACTATAGTTTTACATACAGAAAACAATGAGAAATAAATATAAAGCACTAATGAAATGGATAAATGAACATTTAAATCACTATTACATACCTTTATTGAAGACTTGTTGATTTATAGAAGAAGGCAAGGAGGGGAAATTGTTGATTTCAACTTCCCATACATCCTGGCAAGCTTGGCTAAATGTACACCACTTTCGTATTTTTCTATAATCTCTTTCTTGAATTCTATCGTGTTTCTCACCTTCTTTACTAGGAACTTTCTTTGGGCCCATGGTGGCTTATTTCGCAGTCGCACTCAATAGTTAAGCACAAAAAACAATGGATTATTACAAAATGTTTCGGAACGCACGAAGTAATGCTCAATCAACCAGTGACAGAGCCAGACTGAGACATGTACGCATGAGTGGCGGCATCCCAGGCGGGCGGATGCGTCTGATACGTACGATTTCCGGGTGGAGGTACGAAATCCAGACCAAAATTTCGCCCAAAAAAGTGGTCTAAATCTGAAATGTACAATATTCGGTGCGTACAAAATCTGGAGTTCCACTGTATAAAAAAATACCAGTGAGAAAAATTAAACTGGAAAGGCTTAGCACTTTCATATGCTTACACATCTTCAGAGGAATAGGAAGAAAAGACAAGAGAAGCCCTTTTATATGTTACAAAGTGAGGCGCTGCCTCACTCAGAGAAGGTGACAACTCGCTCACTAAAGTGCTACCTCACTCAATGAGGCAACACCTCACAAAGTAAGGTGATAATTCAAAGTACACTGCTGGAGGGTTACTGGTCCAAAATTTCAACAGTAAATAATAGTAAAACCATTTCCATTAAAGCAGTAAATTGAAAATATGTCAAATCTCTAAATTAAAGTTAACATAGTCAGATATTGGTTTCCAACCAATAAAATAGAAAAAAGTATATGGGTAATTCATTTTTTTCATTCATCCATGTATATGATTACTGTTGGTTCAGTTTTAATTGGGTTTTCTTTTATCCTACTTTTGTTTTATTTTTACTTGCCATTAAATGTAATTAAGTAATAGTTGATCCTAACAAAGGGTACAGTTAATACAATAATATATTTATTTAAAAATGTGTTCTACATCCTGTACTTTTTGTTAGATCACTCTTGAAGATGGACAAGGCCAAGTCATCTTCACCAGTGCCTACCAGGAGAAGCCACTGCAGAAGGATGATAACGACCCAGAGTTCATTCATGCCTTTAATGCCTACACACCTGCAGGTGGGTATTGGTGCTGGGGTAAGTGGTGGTGGTGTGGGTGCTGGGGTAAGTGGTGGTGGTGTGGGTGCTGGGGTAAGTGGTGGTGGTGTGGGTGCTGGGGTAAGTGGTGGTGGTGTGGGTGCTGGGGTAAGTGGTGGTGGTGTGGGTGCTGGGGTAAGTGGTGGTGGTGTGGGTGCTGGGGTAAGTGGTGGTGGTGTGGGTGCTGGGGTAAGTGGTGGTGGTGTGGGTGCTGGGGTAAGTGGTGGTGTGGATGCTGGAGTAAGTGGTGGTGTGGGTGCTGGGGTAAGTGGTGGTGTGGGTGCTGGGGTAAGTGGTGGTGTGGGTGCTGGGGTAAGTGGTGGTGTGGGTGCCTGGGTAAGTGGTGGTGTGGGTGCTGGGGTAAGTGGTGGTGTGGATGCTGGGGTAAGTGGTGGTGTGGGTGTTTGGGTAAGTGGTTATGGTGAAGGTTGTGTGGGTGCTTTAGGTGGTGGGGTTGTGGGTGCTGATAGTGGTGTGGGGTGGTGCTGGTGGGGGTTGGGGGTCCGTGGGTGCCAGTGGTGGTGGTGGGTGCTGGTGCTTTCAGCACCTGTCAATAAAAGGTATAAACTGTACATACATACACACAAACATATTTTTTTTTTTTTTTTCAACAAGTCGGCCGTCTCCCACCGAGGCAGGGTGACCCAAAAAGAAAGAAAATCCCCAAAAAGAAAAAACTTTCATCATCATTCAACACTTTCACCACACTCATACATAATCACTGTCTTTGCAGAGGAGCTCAGATACGACAGCTGAGAAAAGTCCCTCCCAGCTGTCACTATCTCAGACCCCTCCTTTAAAGTGCAGGCATTGTACTTCCCATTTCCAGGACTCAAGTCCAACTAAATCAATTAACTGGTTTCCATGAATCCCTTCACAAAATGTTACCCTGCTCACACTCCAACAGATCGTCATGTCCCAAAACCATTCGTCTCCATTCACTCCTATCTAACACGCTCACACATGCTTGCTGGAAGTCCAAGCCCTCGCCCACAAAACCTCCTTTACCCCTTCCCTCCAACCTTTTCTGAGGACGACCCCTACCCCGCCTTCCTTCCCTACAGATTTATACGCTCTCCAAGTCATTCTACTTTGATCCATTCTCTCTAAATGACCAAACCACCTCAACGACCCCTCTTCAGCCCTCTGACAAATACTTTTAGTAACTCCACACCTTCTCCTAATTTCCACATTCCGAATTTTCTGCATAATATTTACACCACAAATTGCCCTTAGACAGGACATCTCCACTGCCTCCAGCCTCCTCCTCGCTGCAGCATTTACAACCCATGCTTCACACCCATATAAGAGTGTTGGTACCACTATACTTTCGTACATTCTCTTCTTTGCCTCCATGGATAACGTTTTTGTCTCCACAGATACCTCAATGCACCACTCACCTTTTTCCTTCATCAATTCTATGGTTAACCTCATCCTTCATAAACCCATCCGCTGACACGTCAACTCCCAAATATCTGAAAACATTTACTTCTTCCATAATCCCTCTCTCCAATGTGATATCCAATTTTTCTTTATTTAAATCGTTTGATACCCTCATCACCTTACTCTTATCTATGTTCACTTTTAACTTTCTACCTTTACACACTCTCCCAAACTCGTCCACTAACCTTTGCAACTTTTCTTTAGAATCTCCCATAAGCACAGTATCATCAGCAAAAGTAACTGTGTCAACTCCCATTTGCATTTAATTCTCCATAATTTAATCCCACCCCTCTCCCCAACACCCTAGCATTTACTTATTTTACAACCCCATCTATAAATATATTAAACAACCATGGTGACATTACACATCCCTGTCTAAGACCTACTTTTAACCGGAAGTAATCTCCCTCTCTCCTACACACCCTAACCTGAGCCTCACTATCCTCATAAAAACTCTTTACAGCCTTCAGTAACTTACTACCTATTCCATACACTTGCAACATTTGCCACATTGCTCCCCTATCCACTCTATCATATGCCTTTTCTAAATCCATAAATGCAATAAAAACTTCTCTACCTTTATCTAAATACTGTTCACATATATGCTTCACTGTAAACACTTGATCTACACATCCCCTACCCACTCTAAAGCCTCCTTGCTCATCTACAATCCTACTCTCTGTCTTACCTCTAATTCTTTCAATAATAACCCTGCCATACACTTTAACACACAATTAAGCTAAAACTAACCCTCACAAAAAAGTCACTTATTGAGCAATAAATACCTGCGTGCTTGTTTGATGAATATAAGGTTTAACAGTTAATGATAAAGTGGGGGGAGAGTGGGTTGTAGAAAAGAGAAAAAAAAAATTCTCAAAATTCGAAATGATATACATATATACTGGCTGACTTATAATGACCTTACTCTTCCACTACACTCTCGGTCTGTCACATATCACCCTACACAAAATCTCACATCTGTCTACTAGTCATTACCGCCACTATGATTATTATGGATGTATATAATTATTAACAATAATGAAGCAGGTGGTGTTGTGTTTGTTAAGAGAAATGTGAATTTCTCTTGACTAAGGCCAGGGTCATATAACTCCTTTCATGGAGCTTCAGGTCATTTGACCAAGCCTTTCTGCTAGCTTAATTAAAAAGCATCTGACATCACCTGGAGCATACCTTCACTTGCTGGATGGTGTCCTTACATCTTCCCATTTTGAGATTAATTATTTTTCCATGCATAAATGGCCAATTAATATTGAGAGGTATTGACAGCTTAGGTGTCTTGTGGGTCTTTAGGGTTACTGTATGATACTTATGGAAAATGTTCAGATATAAGCTAAGCTAAGAATCCAGTATCCTGGTACTACATATTAACCTGTATTGATATACAGGAGGGCCCCTCTTATACAGCAGGTTAGGTTCTGGGCCACTGCTGTAAAGATAAAATAGCTGTAAAGTGAATCAGCCTGTTTTTTTTTTCTTCGTTTTTTTCTTTTTTTTTCACTTTAAAATGCATATAAAAGCTGATAACATGTTTACATCATCATATATATATTTAGTTAGCAATATAGCTAGGCCTAAAAAATGCATATACAGTACACACATTACTTAAAATATTTTCATCTTTAGCTTATAATGAGTGGTGAATACACGTGTATTTATTGTAGGATGTCTGAATAAATAATAATATCTTTACAGTGGACCCTCGGAAATCGAACATTCCCAACTCGCCCTTTTATGTAAATTTATTATTGTAAGTGTTTTTATTGGTGTATTTTTGGGGATCTGAAATGGACTAATCTAATTTACATCATTTCTTATGGGAATAAATTCATTTGGTAACAGCACTTGAACAGCATTCTGGAATGATGAATGTTCGATTTCCGGGGGTCTACTGTATTTCTACAAGTACGTGTACAAAGTATACAGGCCTAGCTGACATCAATGACATACTACTACATAGAAAGCCACTTGTTATGCTGAGCATTTCGGGCAAATTAGGTCAATTTTGTCCCAGGATGCGATCCACACCAGTTGACTTAACACCCAGGTACCCATAATAATAATAATATCTTTATTTACTACAAGTACATGTACATGGTATACAGGCCTAGCTGACATCAGTGACATACTACTATATAGAAAGTCCCTTGTTATCCTGAGCATTTCGGGCAGATTAGGTCAGTGTCCTAGGATGCGACTCACACCAGTCGACTAACACCCAGGTACCCATTTTACTGATGGGTAACATAGACAACAGGTGTAAAGAAACACGCCCAATGTTTCTGCCCTGGCTGGGAATCGAACCCAGGCCCTCGGCGTGTGAAGCGAGAGCTTTAGCCACCAGACCACCAGAGCCCACCAGAGCCCATGATGGGTGAACATGAACAGCAGGTGTCTTATGGAAACGCGTCCCTAATGTTATCGAGCCATACCAGAGATTCGAACTCCGGACCTCAGTGTGTGAGCTGAGTGAGCTAGTGATCGAGAATGGGTATATGTAATTGAAATCTGCTGTGTTTGCAAAATGGCATAAAGCAAAGCACTAAAGCAAGGCCTGCCTGTACTGTGCTGAAAGTGAAAGTAACGATTTACATAAGTTAATTCATATGCAGTTATTATTCTAAACATCAGATATTGAAGGAGTGAGTCAAGGCTAAAGACTAGTAGGTTGAGGTAAACTAGTAAGAACATAAGAAAGAAGGAACACTGCAGCAGGCCTACTGGCCCATGCGAGGCAGGTCCACGTCTCCTACTGGCTTAAGCCAATGCCCTAACCTAGTCAGGTCAGGTCACATTCACTTAAGAAAGGAGCACGGCATCTGACCTAGTAGCACAAGCTACTCAGGTCCAACTCACACCCACCCGCACCCTCTCATGTATTTATCTAACCTATTTTTAAAACTACACAACGTTTTAGCCTCTATAACTTTACTTGGGAGTTTGTTCCACTCATCCACAACTCTATTACCAAACCAGTGCTTTCCTATATCCTTCCTGAATCTGAATTTTTCCAACTTAAAGCCAATGGAAATAAGTCACTCTGTCTGACTTTTTTGGGTTATTCTAGGTTCTCTACACATATGCTGCTATGTATGATAATCTGTGTAACTGTATCTGTGTATACCTGAATAAACTTACTTACTTATTGCTGTGAGTCCTGTCTAGGCTAGATATTTTTAGTACATACTCTATTTACATCTCCTTTATTTATTCCTGTTTTAAATTTGTACACCTCAATCATATCCCCCCTAATTCTACACCTTTCTAGAAAGTGCAGATTCAGGGCCCTCAGTCTATCCACATAGGGAAGATTTCTGATACATGGGATCAACTTTGTCATCCTCCTTTGTATGTTTTCCAGAACATTTATATCCATTCTGTAATACGGTGACCAAAACTGTGCAGCATAATCTAGATGAGGCCTAACCAAGGATATACCGTAGACCCCCGCCTAACGAGCAAAATTCATTCCAGAAGCCTGCTCAAGTGCCATTACCGAACGAATTTACTTCCTTAAGAAATAATGTCACGTAGGTTAGTCTATTTCAGGCCCCCAAAAATACACTTCCACAAGCACTTACAATATTATACTTACATAATTGTACGATTTCCGGGGTGCTCGTTAGGCGGGGGTCCACTGTATAGAGTTGAAGAACAACCTGAGGACTCCTATTATTTATGCTTCTTGATATGAAGCCAAGGATTCTGTTCGCTTTATTGCGGACACTTATGCACTGTTGTCTTGGTTTTAGATTACTGCTAACGAGAACTCCCAATTTTTTTTTGCAATCAGTAATATTAAGATCTACATTATTTAGTTTATATGTGGCATGGTTATTTTCCTGTCCAATGTTTAGAACTTTGTATTTGTCTATACGTATTAAACTGCATCTGCCACTTCTCCGACCACTGCATCAGTCTATTCAAATCTTGCTAGAGTGCGCTAATGTCCTCGTCAGAATGAATTCAACGGCCTATTTTGGTGTCATCGGCAAACTTGCTTATGTCGCTATTTATTTCCTCATCTATGTCATTTATGAAGATTGTGAACAACAAGGGGCCCAACACTGGCCCCTGTGGAACGCCGCTCGTGACACTTCCCCACTCTGATTTCTCCCCATTTATGCAAACTCTCTGCTGCCTATTTGTCAACCATGTCTCTATCCATGAAAAAATTTCTCCTATTCCGTGTGCCTTAATTTTCTTCAATAGTCTCCGATGTGGGACTATCAAAAGCCTTACTTAGTAGGGTGAAGTAAACTAGTAGGGTGAGGTAAACTAGTAGGGTGAGGTAAACTAGTAGGGTGAGGTAAACTTCAAAACAAGTATGACTGTGCCCTTTAGCCATCTTCAAATAAATAAAATATTTAATTCTTCCTCTTATGATAAATTAATTTGAATATTTTTTATTTAGAAATTGTCTTTACTGCCAGACAACACTTTCCCCCACTCTTCAAAGACCTAAACCTACTTAAAATACAAAAAATTTACTCGTACTACTGTGCATGCTACATATACAGGACAATAAATTCCAGTTACAATCCTGCCCTGAAACTCTTTCTTGATAGTTGCAACAGAATTCATAAGCATAATACTAGACACAAAAATCTCTTATGATATTTCCCGCATCCAGCTTAGTCTTTGCAAAATCTCACTGCATAAAAAGACCTAAAATCTGGAATTCTCTATCTGAAAACTCCAGTCACTCTCTTTCTTCCAACTGCTTCAAAGCTACTGTTAAACAACATCTTGTGTATCTCAAATTCCTTGGATCAAGACCCATTCCCCAGTATCAAGATAGAAGAAAAAGGTCAATATAAGGGTAATAAATTAGATATCATATATGGTTTCATGAGTAAATACATGCTAGAACACAAGTTAATAGGCATACACATAGAGGTAAGTGCTGAAATATAAACAAGTCACTTCTAACCTATTGTGTTTTCACCAGGTGATGTGCGTACAGAGGCAGGTCGTGGGGTGGTGTATGTCAACTATGCCAGGGTCGAGGATTTTGACAAGCTGGAAGAACTCAATGTTAATGTCTCTGGCTGCATTGTCATTGCTCGCTATGGCAAGATCTTCAGAGGGAACAAGGTGAATGTATCCTCTAAAAGCTGGCTAGCTAGTGTGCACACGCATATGCTCATTCTCTCGCTGTATGTGCATGCATCACATTCTTTTAAGGATTGCACAGCAATCTTTTTCTCTGTATTGTAATAAATAAGACATGTGTAACACCTAGGTTTACCTGGAGAGGGTTTCGGGGGTCAGTGCCCCCGCTGCTCAGTCTGAGACCAGGCCTCGTGGTGGATCAGGGTCTGATCAACCAGGCTGTTACTGCTGGGCGCACACAAACTAACGTATGAACCACAGCCCGGCTGGTCAGGTACTGACTTTAGGTGCCTGCCCAGCGCCTTCTTGAAGACACGCTAGGGGTCTATTGGTAATCCCCCTTATGTATGCTGGGAGGCAGTTGAACAGTCTTGGGCCCCAGACACTAATTGTGTTGTCTCTCAGTGTACTTGTGGAGCCCCTGCTTTTTATTGGGAGGATGTTGCATCATCTGCCGAGTCTTTTGCTGTCATAGGGAGTGATTTTCGTGTGCAAGTTTGGTACCGATACCGCTAGGATTTTCCAAGTGTATAGTATTATCGTGTATCTCTCTCGCCTGCATTCCAGGGAATACAAATCAAGGACCTTCAACCATTTCCAGTAATTTATCATACTTATGTGCCGTGAAAGTTCTTTGTACACTCTCCAGGTCAGCAATTTTGCCTGCCTTGAAGGGGGCAGTTAATGTACAGCAGTATTCCAGCCTAGAGAGAACAAGCAATTTGAAGAGAATCATCATGGGCTTGGGTATCTTTATTAGAGATATGTTTTGCTTGCACAGCAGGCTTTTTCAGTTTAATACAGTGCAATGATGATGGAGACTTTTAGTAGTCTGTAGAAGAGCTGGTGAGGTGCAACAGTTGCAAATGTTGAGACAGGTGTTGCAGTGTCAGACATGCATCATTAGGCCAGACAGGTGCAACACCTGGTATTGCTGTTGCTATAAAAATCTTGATCATTGAACTGCATTAGACTGAATGAATCGTGCTGTGCAGGTGAAATGTTCCTCCTACATTAATACCCAGGTGTTTCACATGTCTTATTCATCACCCTGTCAGTATTGTGTATCAGTGATCTAATGATATTCATGTTCTGTAAACTAACGTCATTAGTATTGATTGTGTCATTTTATCTTAATGAGTTATGTATAAAGTGTAATATTGTCTTCAGTTATGTATACAGTACTACTTTTATAAGTGGTTTTATACTTTACTATTCATCAGTTCACAAATAACCCCCAAGATGTGACTCACACTAGTTGACTAACATCTAGATATGTTGACTAACACCCAGGTATATACTACTTACTGTACACAGATAATTCACACATAGGAGAGAGGAGCTTACGACGATGTTTTGGTCCGACTTGGACCCCTCTCCTATGTGCGGGTTATTTGTGTATTGTTCCAGTCGTGCCTTTCTGTTCCTTACATACTTACTGCTAGGTGAACAGGGACATTAGTAGTAGTATGTAATAGTATTTATTATTCCATTCACATGTTTTTTACTCTCGTTCATTAAGTCTCTTGACTTACGTATATTGTACCTGTCAGTCACATATAGTATACCTTTATCTGAAATCAAATCATGTCTACTCAGCAGGCACCTCATTGCTCAGTGGTAGTGCATTTGATTTACAACTAAGGTGAGGCGGATTATATTGAAAAACATAACACCTGCTGACCTGTTTTGCCTAGCAGTAAATAAACACCAGCGTTAGTTTACTGTGGGGGATCTCATCCTGTGGTAGGACCCAAGGACCCCAGTGAAAATAAGCCACATTGTTCAGCTTTCTCAAGTTATCCTGGGTGGAAACATTGGGGTGTGTTTCCTTAAGACTACTGCTGTCCCTGTTCACCTAGTAGTAGGTAGGTACCTGGGAGTTAGCTGACTGGTGTGGGTCACATCCTGGGGACAATATTAACCTAATTTGCCTGAAATGCTCTGCATAACCAGGGGCTTTCTGTTTGGTATGTCATTGATGTCAGCTAGGTCTGTATAAGTTCTACATACGTATGTCGAAATGAAGATTATTATTTTTTATTCTCAACACGTTGGCCGCCTCCCACTGAGGCAGGGTGACCCAAAAAAGAAACGCTTTCACCATCATTCACATATAATCACTGTCTTTGCAGAGGCACTCAGATATGACAGTTTATGTCACTCCAAACATTATTATTATTACACCCCGAGGCAGGGTGACTTAAAAAGAAAAATGAAAGTTTTCTGTATGACAGTGTCCACCGTTGAAGACACTGCAAGACTCCAAGCAGACATAAACCAAATCTTTAAATGGGCTGCAGAAAACAATATGAAGTTCAATGATGAGAAATTTCAATTACTCAGATACGGAAAACGTGAAGAAATTAAAATCTCATCGGAGTACAAAACTAATTCCAACCACACAATAGAGCGAAACACTAATGTCAAAGACCTGGGAGTGATCATGTCAGAGGATCTCACCTTCAAGGACCATAACAAAGTAGCAATTGCATCTGCTCGAAAAATGACAGGATGGATAATGAGAACCTTCAAAACCAGGGATGTCAAGCCCATGTTGACACTTTACAGATCGCTTGTTCTATCTAGGCTGGAATATTGCTGCACACTAACTGCACCTTTCAAGGCGGGTGAAATTGCTGACCTTGAAAATGTGCAGAGAACCTTCACCGCACGCATAAGTGCGATAAACCACCTCAACTACTGGGAACGCTTGAAGTTCCTAAACCTGTACTCTCTAGAACGCAGGCGGGAGAGATACATTATTATATACACATGGAAAATTCTCGAGGGCTTAGTACCAAACTTGCACACAAAAATCACTCCCTACGAAAGCAAAAGACTCGGCAGGCGATGTAACATCCCCCCAATGAAGAGCAGGGGTGCCACTAGCATGTTGAGAGACAACACAATAAGTGTCAGGGGCCCAAGATTGTTCAATTGCCTCCCAGCATACATCAGGGGGATTACCAACAAACCCCTGGCTGTCTTCAAGCAGGCACTGGACAGGCACCTCAAGTCGGTACCTGATCAGCCGGGCTGTGGTTCGTACGTTGGACTGCGTGTGGCCAGCAGTAACAGCCTGGTTGATCAGGCTCTGGTCTAACAGGAGGCCTGGTCACAGACCAGGCCTCCTGGAATTCTCTCCAGGTAGACTCCAGGTAGACTAGCCCCTTGCTCCCGGCATTTTTGTCACCTTTTACAACACACATGGCTTACGGAGGGAGAATTCTTTTCCATTTCACCATGGAGATTATTATTATTATTTTTATTATTACTATTACCGTACTATTATTAGAGTTAATAATTCAAACAAAATCAACATCAGGATACTGTATCTTATGCCCTAACCTTCATCTACCCATGCTCTTCCCACAGCTGGTCCATGCCCAGGAACGAGGTGCCAAGGGCATGATCCTCTTCACTGACCCCAATGATGTTGCCCTGGAGGGAGTGGAGGCACAGGATGTGTACCCCAACACTTGGTGGCTCCCGGGGTCAGGCATGCAGAGAGGAAGCACCTACATGGGTGATGGAGACCCACTCACTCCTGGATGGCCCTCAACAGGTGGGTGGCTGGTGTCCTTTATTTCTTAAGTACTCATTGAACACAACACGAGTATGCTAAGAGACAACATCAGTAAACGTCAGGGGCCCAAGATTGTTCAACTGCCTCCACACATACATTGCCTCCCAGCATACATAAGGGGGATTACCAATAGACCCCTGGCTGTCTTCAAAAGGGAGCTGGACAGGCACCTAAAGTCAGTACCTGATCAGCCGGGCTGTCGTTCGTACGTCATTTTACGTGCAGCCAGAAGTAACAGCCTGGTTGATCAGTCCCTGATCCACCATGGGGCCTGGTCACAGACTGCGCCGCGGGGGCGTTGACCCACGAAACCCTTTCCAGGTATACACTCATCCCAATCAATATTCTCACTTACTCCTGCATTCACTCTTTCCCTACATGGGTGAAACAATGGGCATGTTTCCTTACACCTGCTGGCCCTGTTCACATAGCAATAAGTAGGTACTAGGGGTATTAGCTGACTGTTGTGGGCCATATCCTGTGAGAAAAGATTAACCTAAGTTGCCCAAAATGCTCTGCATAACCAGGGACTTTCTATATACATACTGTACAGTAGTATGCCTTTGATGTCAGCCAGATCTGTATCAGTTGTATCATGTACTTTATACAAATAAAGATTATTATTTTTATTATTATTATTATTAATATTATTATTATTATTATTATTATTATTATTCCACTCACATGCTTCTTACTCTCATTCCCTAACCCATCTAAATGCCTAACTAATCATCCCCCTACTCATACAACTGATCATCCACATGCTCAATGATTCACCTACCTGATCACCCACCTACTTATCCATCTAATCACTCACCTGCTCACCCACCAATATATTGCAAAAAAATAACCTTTGTTTATGTTGACAACCTTCCACGAGTTACTTTTAAATGATTTTTGTGTGCCATTCTTCAGGGGTAACTGTTGTTTATTATCAGTAATGTTTATTATTCATTAATGGGGTATTATCAGTAATCACTGCTATAAACGATTATCATTAGCTAATTTTAGCAATGATTAACATTAAACCTTACCTGTTTTTTTTTAACTCGCTGGCCATCTCCCACCGAGGTAGGGTGATCTAAAAAAGAAATGCTTTCATCATCATTCACTCTTATCACTGTCTTGCCAGAGTCATGCCAATACTAAAGTTCAGATGCCCCTCCAAACTGCAAATATCCCTACCCCTCCTTGAGAATGCAAACACTGTACTTTCCACCTCCAGGACTCTAAGTCCAGCTAGCCGGTTTCCCTGAATCCCTTCACAAATTTTATTATGATAAAAAAATCATAACTAGACATCATTAAAATGCCTAGTTCTGCTTAACATTCTCTACACCTGTATGTACCCCACAGCTCAAGCCTACAGACTCAAGATTGAAGATGCTGACCTGCCCAAGATTCCCTGCCAACCTATTGGTTATGACGATGCCCGTGTCATACTAGAGTGAGCATTGTTTATATATTTTAAAATTGGTACTCGTGAGTTGATGGGGGTTGTGGATGATGAGAAAGGGTAGGTGGTGATTTGTTGGGCGGGGGGGTTGATTGAATGTGTGGGAAGATGGAGGTAATTAAGAAATGGAATAAGCTGGACAATAAACAATGCTAAAATAATCACCATTTCAAAATCATTGATAAATATAAACTAACAAATAGTAAAAAAGTACAACGAAGATTACATTTACTTTTCAACACATGAAAATATTTCAGATATTACATAACTGGTTTAATGCCTTGTGATAATTCTATACAAGCGATATCATTTGGGTTGTGGACATATGTTGAAAGAAGCCACATAAATTTGATTAAGTTTGGTCAGGTCACAGGAGGTTATCGGCTCATGTCAAGTCACTTCACACAGACCAATATATTCAGTTACCTCCTACACCCCCACACGCACTCAAAAAAAAAAATGAAAAGCAATTTTTATCTTCTTGTTTGTAACCTGCAGGAAGATTGGTGGTACTCCAGCCCCCGGTGATGACTGGAAGGGAGGCCTGACAGGTGTGGCGTACAACCTGGGACCTGAGCTGCAAGATAGCTACTCCTCCTACACACTGAGACTCAACACCCACAATGTGCTCCAAGTCCACCGTTCCTACAACGTTATTGGCATCATCAAAGGGGAAGTGGAACCAGGTGAGTTAGTGGAGAGAGAGAATGAGAAACGAGAGGAACAGAGGAGTACAGTAAGTTACAAAATTTAGGTAATGAAAGATTGGATATCAGATTAGAGGGAGGGAGGGAGTGAGTATGGAGGAAGTGAATGTATTCTGATATTTGGGAGTGGACTTGTCTGCAGATGGGTCTACAAAAGATGAGGTGAATCATAGAATTGATGAGGGGAAAAAGGTGAGTGATGCAGTGAGGAGTCTGTGGAGACAAAGAACATTATCCATGGAAGCAAGAGGGGGAATGTATGAGAGTATAGTGGTACCAATGCTCTTATATGGGTGTGAAGCATGGGTGGTGAATGTTGCAACAAGGAGAAGGCTGGAGGCAGTGGAGATGTCGCATCTGAGGGTAATGTGTGGTGCAAATATAATGCAGAGAATCTGTAGTGTGAAAGGAGGAGGTGCGGGATTACCAAAAGTATTATCCAGAGTCCTGAGGAAGGGTTGTTGAGGTGGTTCGGACATTTAGAGTGAATGGGACAAAATAGATTGACTTGGAAAGCGTATAAATCTGCGGTGGAAGGAAGGCAGGGTAGGGGTTGGCCTAGGAAAACTTGGAGTGAGGGGGTAAAGGAGGTTTTGTGTGCAAGGGGCTTGGACCTCCAGCAAGTACATATTAATTTTTTTTTCAACAAACTGGCCGTATCCCACTGAGGCAGGGTAATCTAAAAAGAAAAACGAAAGTTTTTCTTTTTAAATTTAGTAATTTATACAGAAGGGGCTACTAGCCCCTTGCTCCCAGCGCAGAAAAGTATATACATATGCACTTATTACGATATTCTTTATTTGTAATAGGCAATGTTAGTCTAGGGGAAGGAGAATTTATTCTCCAGTAATATCGTAATAAGAACTCTATTCTGAGGATATGATTTATATCAATGAGGAGATCGAAAAGACCTTGATGAATTATTAACCAGAGAACAATCCAAACGCTACTCATCAACCCTTACCAGCCTGATAAGGAGATCAAAAAAATTGTATTATGAGAACAGACTCCAGAACATAAAAGGTGATATGAAAAAGACCTGGAAGACCCTATCTGCAATTCTAGGAAATAATAAGATAGCGAAAAACAACACCATCAAATTATCAAGAGCAGATGAACCCCTACTCTCACCTACTGAGACAGCAAACAGACTTAATGTTTTCTTCTCCACCATAGGAAAGAATCTAGCGAGTAAAATCCCAAGCTCAAACACCCGTCCAACAGACTACCTCACAAACACCTACCCTAATACGCTATTCCTAGCTCCTACCAACCCAATTGAAGTCTCGCTCATAATCAACACCCTTAAAAACAAGGCAGGAGACATAAACAGCCTACCAACTTTTATGTACAAAAAAGCTTCACAGGTACTGTCACCAATTATAGCAACACTATTCAATAAATCCATTGAAGCCTCTACCTTTCCATCAATTCTCAAAATAGCTAGGGTCACCCCGATCCACAAAGGAGGTGATCAAACAGACCTGAATAATTATAGACCAATTTCTAATTTACCATTTATTACAAATAAAGAAGCATTTGTAATAAACGACTGTTTGGGATACTGAGTAAAATCTCATTTTTCAGATTTTTATTATATTAAATATATATTATTAATATAAAAGCATATAATCTGAATAAAAACATATAATCTAATAATCTGTGTAAAAACCTATTTACACAAAATCACAGTACAAGATAAAAGTCACAAGTAAAATCAAGTATTCGGTGTAGTGTCAAGTCGCTGCCATCTTCTAGTGTCACGCAGGACACTACCACACCTTGTCATGATACTTCTTTGTCTTATGGCACGCCTTCTCACGGGGTCCCCTGACACCCGTTCTCTGTGTCACATGACACGCCCCCGGTGTCACCCGACACGCCTTCTCTTCTGTGTCACACGACACCCTTCTCTCTGTGCCCATAAGACACCTTCCTTGCATCATGAACCCATCTCTAATAAAACCTTTTCACCGCGTTATGACACACATCAAATACACGACTTAACCTGTGTCGTGCCATGTCACAAACTCTGACTGACTACACCACTAAATACCTGACACCACATAGTGTCACACAAGACACCACCTGTTACCAGTGTCACACAAGACACCACCTGTTACCAGTGTCACACAAGACACCACCTGTTACCAGTGTCACACAAGACACCACCTGTTACCAGTGTCACACAAGACACCACCTGTTACCAGTGTCACACAAGACACCACCTGTTACCAGTGTCACACAAGACACCACCTGTTACCAGTGTCACACAAGACACCACCTGTTACCAGTGTCACACAAGCACACCTGTTACCAGTGTCACACAAACACCACCTGTTACCAGTGTCACACAAGACACCACCTGTTACCAGTGTCACACAAGACACCACCTGTTACCAGTGTCACACAAGACACCACCTGTTACCAGTGTCACACACTTTCAGGTACATAAGTTCAGGTACAACAGTCCATTTTCAGGTACATAGTCTCAGGAACACAGTCGGTACGGTGAATAAGCCAGTAGATAGTCTAAGGCCGTCACCAGCACGAAGAGTCAATCTCCAGGTCTGTCTGTTGAACACTCCCAGGTGTATCAGGGAGCTAGTGAACTCTCCAGTGTTGTATAGGGGAGAGTCTCGCTGACACTCTCCAGCAGTGTATATGGGAGAGTCTCGTACACTCCCTAGGTGTATCAGGGAGCTGGTGAACTCTCCAGTGTTGTATATGGGAGAGTCTCGTTAGCACTGTAGACCTGTCACCAGCACCACACTGCGAAAGTCTACAACTCTCAAGCAGGTCTGCCTGGCGAACTCCAGTAGTGTATCAGTGAGCTGGTGGACTCTCCAGTGTTGACTAGGGGAGAGTCTCGATGACACTGTCAGTCAAGCCGGCCCGGCAGTCAAACATCAGGTCTGATGACTTAACCCCTTGACTGCCGGCCGGTGAGGTAATTACCTAACTACCATTGTTAGATAGGGGGCCGTAACACCATTGCTTTCTAAAATCTTCGAAAAATTAATTCATAGACAAATCTATTCCTACCTCGTCTCACACAATGTACTCAACCCCTGTCAATTTGGATTCAGGACAAACAAGAGCACAAACGATGCTATTACGCACATGTTGGAGTTAATATATACAGCACTTGAGAAAAAAGAAGTCCCACTGGGAATCTTCATTGATCTCCGCAAAGCTTTTGATACAGTCGACCATGATTTACTGCTCACAAAATTAGCACACTATGGTATAAGGGGCACCCACTCAACTACCTAAAATCATACCTCACCAACAGAAGCCAATACGTGTACACAAATGGAGCGAACTCTTCCACACAACCAATTACAGTCGGAGTCCCTCAAGGAAGTGTCCTGGGGCCACTCCTATTCCTCATTTACATAAATGACCTACCGAATGCATCACAACTACTCAAACCCATTTTATTTGCAGATGACACAACATATGTCTTCTCTCACCCAAATCCAGTTATACTGGCCAACACTGTTAATGCCGAATTACAGAAAATATCAACATGGATGACGACTAACAAGCTTACTCTCAATACTGACAAGACCTACTTCATACAGTTTGGAAGCAAAGCCACAAATGTTCCACTTAACATAACACTTAATGGTACACCCATCACAAGACTCACAGAGGAAAATTCCTAGGAATCCACCTTGACAGTAGCCTTAAATTCCAAACACATATACAACAAATTTCCAAGAAAATCTCAAAGACAGTAGGCATATTATCAAAGATACGCTATTATGTACCTCAATCAGCTCTCCTTGCACTATATCATTCACTTATCTACCCGTATCTCACCTATGGAATCTGTGCATGGGGATCAACAACGTTAAATCACCTTAGACCACTCATAACACAACAAAAGGCCGGAGTCAGAATGATAACAAATTCCCACTCTAGACAGCATACTCCACCAATATTCAAAAGTCTCAAACTACTCACCGTAAAGAACATTCATACTTACTCTTGTGCCTACTACATATATAAAACTTTACACTCTAATATAAACCCTCTGCTCAAAACTCTCCTCACCAACTTTAATAGGACCCATGACCACAACACCGACACAGATCACTTTTGATATACCCCGTGTTCATACCAACCTATGTAAAAATTCTATGCACATAAAGGGCCCCAGAATCTGGAATTCATTACCAGTAAATATTAAGATAATCTTGTCTGAAAATCAATTTAAGACTCAACTCAAAAACCACCTACTCACCCAAACCTAAATGATCATACTATAAACTACTTTGAAAAATGCTCATTGTTACTTTCCTATACGATAATCTCAATTTTTAATAATATGTTACTATTATGTTACCCCCTACTCATATTATAAGTTAATATCAAAAATGCTCAATGTTATTTTCCTTAAGATAATCTCAATTCCATATTATCATTCAAGAATCTTAACACCTGTAACAATCTAAGATCTAATATCATTATATAATAATTTAAACAGTAAAATTTCATCATATTGTAATTTTGAAAATAATTTTTAACTAGAATAAACTCAATAAATTTCTCTAATATTAAGTACATAGTTTTTAAGGACTAGAATAAGCTGCCCCTAATGCCATGGCATGTCAGTGGCTCTCCTTGCACTCAATTTACATTGTAACTTCCGATACCCATGTAATCTGCAATGAAATAAAATTTGTTTGTTTGTTTGTTTGTAACACATCGGCCGATTCTGACCAAGGTAGGGTGGCCCGAAAAAGAAAAACTTTCATCATCATTCACTCCATCACTGTCTTGCCAGAGGGGTGCTTTACACTACAGTTATAAAACTGCAACATTAACACCCCTCCTTCAGAGTGCAGACACTGTATGTACTTCCCATCTCCAGGACTCAAGTCCGGCCTGCCGGTTTCCCTGAATCCCTTCATAAATGTTACTTTGCTCACACTCCAACAGCACATCAAGTATTAAAAACCATTTGTCTCCATTCACTCCTATCAAATATGCTCACGCATGCTTGGTGGAAATCCAAGCCCCTCGCACACAAAACCTCTTTTACCCCCTCCCTCCAACCTTTCCTAGGCCGACCCCTACCCTGCCTTCCCTCCACTACAGATTTATGCACTCTCGAAGTCATTCTGTTTTGTTCCATTCTTTCTACATGTCCGAACCATTTCAACAATCCCTCCTCAGCCCTCTGGATAATAGTTTTGGTAATCCCGCACCTCCTCCTAATTTCCAAACTCCGAATTCTCTGCATTATATTCACACCACACATTGACCTCAGACATGACATCTCCACTGCCTCCAGCCTTCTCCTCGTTGCAACATTCATCACCCATGCTTCACACCCATATAAGAGTGTTGGTATAACTATACTCTCATACATTCCCCTCTTTACTTCCATGGACAAAGTTCTTTGTCTCCACAGACTCTGAAGTGCACCACTCACCCTTTTCCCCTCATCAATTCTATGATTCACCTCATCCTTCATAGACCCATCTGCTGACATGTCCACTCCCAAATATCTGAATACATTTCACCTCCTCCATACTCTCTCCCTCCAATCTGATATCCAATTAATTGATAAAATATAATTTTAATATAATGTAGACCACATTATTTACTTAAGGTATTTCTTGCATACCTTTATCTTAGTTATACTATTGTATATACAGTGGACCCCCGGTTAACGGCCATAATTCGTTCCAGAATGCTGTTCAAGTGCCATTACCAAACAAATTTTTTCCCTTAAGGAATAATGTAAATTAGATTAGTCCTTTTAGACCCCCAAAAATACACTTACAAAAGCACTTACAAAAATATACTTACATAATTGTTCGAGTTTGGAGCAGTACATAAACCGGGGGTCCACTGTACTTAAACCTTACACACAACTTATAGATTAACTCAGCTATCATTCTCCACTGAATGTGCCTTTAAAATAAACATGAGCAATAAAGTTATATAGACTATTTTCTGAGCCATAAACAGAAGTCTCTAAACAGATTCAGTACTTCTTTATGATGAAAATATGTCCAGATCTCACAATGTCTGTAGACTAGAGATTATAACTCTAGTTCTAATGGCTTCTCAAAGTGAGTACTAAGCAACGGTAACCTCTATAAGGAGAGAGGCGATGAACTGTCTCTTCTAGCAAGAGAAGTTACTACTACTTGTCAGGAGTGGGTGTGTGAACCTACTGACTACTCTACCACACTCACCTCCGAGGTCACACAAACATTGAATGGTTACCACTGGTATGATCCCTCCTATATACATATATATTAAATGAAAACATGAAAGGTGAAAATGAATATGTAATATTATGAAGCTGATTAACATCGTTTTAGCTATTAATGATGGTAATCGCAATGTAATATTAGATAGATGACCAAAAATGCAAGATATATATTATATAAAGAAACTGCATCTGGGCATAACAGTACTTATCTTTTTTTTCACTACAGATTTGCAAATAGTGGTGTAGAGTTGAATGGCTGGAACACACACATATACTGTTTTTTTCAGTACTGAACCTACAGTGGTCCCTCGGTTTTCGTGCATCTCCAAACTTGAACATTTATGTAAGTGTATTTTCGTAAGTGCTGTTACATGACATTATTTCTTAAGGGAGTAAATTCGTTCGGTAATGGCACTTGAGCAGCATTCTGAAACGAATTTTTGGCAAAAACCGAGGGACCACTGTATTTGGATTTCAGTATTCGTAGCTATAGACATAGAGCTTATGCTCATGGTGTCCAGTCCTTTGAGGAATATAGTTTTCCCTGCTCTCCCTCCCTTTTGCTACATCAAACCTGATTACCTTCCCTTGAAGGGATCCGCCTTAATATGATTCAAATACAGTGGAACCCGTGAATCCTCGATTTACTGTGGCCTGAAAATAATCCTTAATTTTGCTTAATAATAACACCATACCAAAACAATAGTTGCAGTGGCAGCTCTTCAAAGCCTAAGAGAAGCCGTGAAGTGCTTCCCATCAGTAAAAAAGTGATAATTCTCCACTTATTGTGCATAATTTACCAATTAAACTTTATCATAGGTAGGCATGGACGTAAAGGTAAACGACATATTATAGGGTTCGCTACTGTCCACAGTAGGTCTTGGAACCTATCCCCTGTGGATACAGGGGGACTACTGTATTTTAATACCCTGTTCCTATCCTCTGTTTTATCCATGTTAAGCATTATGTTGTTTCTACTGTACTAGTAATAATATTGTTTACTTAATTTTAATTTGCTCCAACTTATTTATTTTGCCATTTTTAGTATTACCAACTAGCTTTGAGTTATATTAAGCATTGGCATGGCCATTCACAGACCGCTATGTGTTGATTGGTAACCACCGTGATGCCTGGGGTTACGGTGCCTCTGACCCCTCCAGTGGCACTGCCCAGATGCTGGAGACTGCCCGTGTCTTGGGCCAACTCATCAGTAGCACAGGCGAGTGCCCATCAGGCTTTTGACAGCCTTAGCTTATATTTTCACTATCGCCTTTCAAAGTTGTTGCATATTTTATGTAATTTTGTCCATGTCATTATTAGTTTTACATTTGTTGTTTTGGTAAAAGGGCATTTCAGTTTAATTTTATAATTTATACAACATTATCTTCCCAAAATTCTATGAAGAATTATGGGCTTTTTAGCTAAATATACACTAAAATATGTAGTTATAGTATTCATGGAAATTAAAATATTTGTTTTTTTAATGTTCTAGCATTAATTTTTATATAAAAAAAAATGATGTTGCTTGTCAATGGATTTCTTTAATTTTTGCAGATTTTTTAAGTACTAAAAGAAAGAATTTTACTATAAACTGTATACAGTGGTACCTCGGGATATGAACTTAATTCGTTCCAGAAGGCTGTTCGAGTGCTGATACCGAAAGAATTTGTTCCCATAAGGAATAATGTAAATTAGATTAATCCGTTTCAGACCCCCAAAAATTCACTTACGAAAGCACTTACATAAATACACTTGCATAATTGGTCGAGTTGGGAGTTGTTCGTATCCCAAGGTACCACTGTACAGTGGTACCTCGGTTAACGATGGTCCCCAAACTCACCCTTTTATGTAAGTTTATTTTTTTAAATGCTTTTGTAAGTGTATTTTTGGGGGGTCTAAAAGGACTAGTCTATTTTACATTATTCCTTATAGGGATAAATTCGTTTGGTAATGGCACTTGAACAGCATTCTGGAACGAAAAAATATTGTTAACCGAGGTACCACTGTATTATGACTTGTGTTAGCCTGAAATCTTTGCATAGTAAGTGTCTATTGAGCAAGTATTAGTATCAAATTGTATTTGTATTATAATTGTATCAAAACTATTAATTGAACTGTAGATCCAACTATTGTAACTTCTTCATAGAGATTTTGATTTGACTGTGCATGTAATTAAAAATAATTACACTTAAACATGAAAAAATTAATGTAAACTAGTCTAAGAATTTCTCCTGTTTTTCCTTAGGCTGGCGACCACGCCGGACTCTTGTTTTTTGTAGTTGGGGAGCGGAGGAGTACGGTCTTATTGGCTCCACGGAGTGGGTGGAGGTAAGATGTCCTTCAGGTATTTTGCAGGACAATAAGATGACAACTTGCCATCTCAATGAAAGAATATTTTTTTTAACCCTTTGGGGGTCCAAGGGGTCTCTCTGAAACTCGTTCTCAGGGTCCACGAATTTAAAAAAAAAAAAATAATTATGAAATGATAATCGTTTTCCGATCATAATGCCACTAAAATTATGAAATTTGATCGAAAACTAACGGAATTATGCTTTCGCAATGTTAGCGGTATCCATGACATTTACGCATCGGCGATTTTGCCCACTTTGAGCCCTATTTTCGGCACATTCCAATGTTTCAGTCTACTAAAATTATAGCTATTTCGCTAGAACTCCATTTCTTCTATCGATTGAGTACAAGAAACCACCTATTTACCAATTTCAACTACCCAAAATAGTGATCAGAAAATGGCAATTTGGCCAATTTCACACAAATTTCAAACGATGCCAATTTCAAAATAGGGTCCATAATAAACAAGGCAGACATTCCTGGCACTAAAATAACATCTTCTCTGTTCATTAGTCACGTCTCCAGGCCCCTCTTACATTACTTTTGCTTTCCATTTTGAGTTTTTATTCTCACAAAAAATAGAAGATTTACTGTTATGTATACAACTGCATCATTGTAAAAATGGTATAAATAATATCAGCGCACTTGTGCAAGAATATTAGACTCTCCAGTTGATGTGTATTGGATGCATGGTGTGATTTGTTTACTCTTAAACATCGGCCAAAATCGAACATTTCTGCTACTTTGCGCTCAGTTTCAAGGTACAGTGGTACCCCGACTTACGATATTTTTTCATTCCAGAATGCTGTTCAAGTGCCATTACCAAACGAATTTATCTCCATAAGAAATTATGTAAAATAGACTAGTCCTTTTAGACCCCCAAAATTACACTTACAAAAGCATTTAAAAAAATAAACTTACATAAAAGGGTGAGTTTGGGGACCATCGTAAGTCGGGGTACCACTGTACTTGTCATCGTGAAACCAATCAAAATTATCTCTATTTCTGTAATATATCATCTATTCTATAAAATGAGACTAAGAAAACGAGAATACAAGCATAAATACCATACAAAAATAGACTGCAAAGTCACTGTTTTAAACCAAAAACACGGTCAGAGTTTTTCCTTATTATGCACTGTGTGGTGCAGAAATTTTTTTATACTGCGCACACTGACCGCACAGACCCATTCTATCACATCTAGGCCTAACAGCCTGTTTCTGCTTGATTTGAGGGCTCTAGAATTTAGGCGTAATAGTACGTCAATAACCCCAGGGCGTAAGCCGTACTAGTACGACCAAAACCCCGAAAGGGTTAAGGACAAGCTGAGGATAATTTATCCTCTCAGTGGGAATATTTTAGGGAAATATAGGAATACAGTAATTTACTTTCATAACTATTAAATACATTTATATAGTTTTGATATTTCCCTGCACTTTTAAAGGTACAACATAGGCTTCGTGTACACTGCAGTAATTGTGTTGCTGTTATCATGAGCTTTACTGGCCTATTTTTGCAAGCTTGTTGAGATAAAAGGTAGGTAGTCTGAAATTTGAAAGAGCACTTTGGCTGTGTAGGTCAGTCAGTACTCCTGGCACTAAGAAAATAGTTTACAACACCAACACACACACACACACACACACGCATGCATGCACGTAGACACATACACATACACATGCATGCACATACACACACACACACATACACGTTTCGTCTCTAAAGTGTTGGGTATTTTTGTCCTAATATTGTTGTACATGTTTTAACACAGCCCTGTATGTTTTACAGGAACATGTGGACAAGCTACAGGAGCGAGCAGTGATGTACCTAAACACTGACACCTGTGCCTCAGGACCAATCATTCATGTACCCAGCAGCCCTCTACTCTGGGACCCTGTCACTGTGGTCATGAAGATGGTAGGTCTCTGACTGCCTGCCTGCCTTTCTCCTCTCTGTTTCTCCATCCATCATTTTGCCAGCTACTGTTTGTCTGTGTTCCTGCCAGCCTGTGTGTGTGTGGTATGACTTCATCCTATCTATGTCTTATTGCTGTATACATGTATTTATATCTGACAACAAGAACCGTCTACAAGTTTAACGTTGATAGTGTGTTTGTGCAGTGCCATGTTCTTTCATTGTCATTATGTTTGTCCTTAGCTGAGTGCAATATTACCTATTTATAGTTATGGAGCAAAGTTTAGCTTGTGATATCCTATTATCAGTACAGTGGTACCTCTACTTAAGAGCAAAATTCGTTCCAGTCGGCTATTTAAGTGCCGATACCGAAGGAATTTTTTCCCATAAGAAATAATGAAAATTAGGTTAATCCATTTCAGACCCCCAAAAATACACTTACAAAAGCACCTACAAAAATACACTTCTTTCTTTCTTTCAACAAATCGGCCGCTTCCCACCAAGGCGGGGTGGCCCAAAGAGAAAAACAAAAGTTTCTCTTTTTAACTTTAGTAATGTATACAGGAGAAGGGGTTACTAACCCCTTGCTCCCGGCATTTTAGTCGACTCTTACGACACGCATGGCTTACGGAGGAAGAATTCTGTTCCACTTACATACATGTAATTGTTTGAGTTGGGAGCTGCTCGTAAGTAGAGGTACCACTGTATTTATTCTACAGGTACATGTATACGTATTTTTTTTTTAGTTTCCAGTGGTTGTTGAACTTACTACTTACTCTTAAATCATTCCATTGTTCTACCACTTTGCAAAGAATATTCTTATAGTAACTATTTTTCCTTAGTTTATAGGAAGAGTGTGTTTGTGTAGTGTACATGTACGTGTATGTATGTTTGTCTTTTGTCTGTTTTTTAAATCTTTAAAGGTCTTATAATTTATTAATTTTGCATGCTTGCATTTTATGAGAATGAACATAGGGAGGCTTTATAATAATGTGTCACAAAATCTAATGTAAAGTGAGGAGGAAAAAATTGTACATGACTCAAATATTGCTGACCCTGTGGACCCGAAGCAAGAATGTTACCATGAATTTATAATACATAATCATAACTGTATCTCTGTCTATGGATATCTCTGTCTTACACCTGTATGATTTACAGTTCAAGGTCCTTGTACTTTTCTCATGCTGTATATTTTTATATTTGTGTTTGAGTGACATTTTGGTTTGTACATAAATTATTAATGTATTTGTGTGGAAGTACAAAACACATAGGCACATAGAACTCCTAGGCAATGGGAGTTCATCAGTTGTGATCCAAGGAAGGGGAGGGTAACCACAGTTCATGACAGGGTTGATACACAGGAGGACCCCACTTTACAGCACTTTGCTTTACATCATTTTGTTAATACAGCGATTTTCATTTATTCAGACTTCCTACAATAAATATATTCACCACTCACTATAATCTAAGGATGAAAATATTTTAAAGTAATGTGTGTACTGTATATGCATTTTTTAGGCCTAGCTCTATTGCTCACTTAATATGTGATAATGTAAACATGTTTTCAGGCTTTTATATGCATTTGAAAGTGAAAGAAAGGCTATGATTTGCTTTACAGCGGTAGCCCGGAACCCAGGGCATAGCCTGGTTCTAAAGTTAGGAGGAGTGAGCACACAAAAAAAAGGTGCCATGACATGTACCAAATAATTTAAAATTCATTACGTATATACAATTTTTATTTTGTTTTTAAAATCACAACATAGGAAAAATAGTTTTAAATGAAGTACATAATTGTTATTTTGTATTTAAAATCAAAACAATAAAAAAGTTTTACAGTAGCTCATAAATCTCAAAACATAATAAAAACGTTTGTTATTTAATTATATTTTAATTTTAAACGTAAAATGAAAATAAAATGAAGCAATGTGAGAAATGTATGAAGCACCTACAACTCTCTCTTTCGTTTAGGCTTCATTCTAGCAAAGTTATCTACGTATTACTTTATTATAATCCACCTCAGTAACCAACTCTTTCAGTGGAGAGCAAAGCTAACCCAGACAATCTATCCTCGCCCATTGTAGAACCAAGGTAGAACTTTGTGTTTGAGCAGACTAAAGGATTGTTCTGCAACTGCACTAGTTGTTGGTAAGGTCAGAAAAATGTGGTACAATATGGACAAGTTAGGAAAAATGGAACACATCATTGGTGATCATGAATTTAAGTGTATGTTGTTGATGGTCATTTTCTTGACATCTGAATTTGCCATGCTCATTATCTCTTTGTATATGTCTTTGAATGAAAGAAACTCTTATACGATTTCAGTTTAACTGTCGATGACGTCTGAGTATGTGTCTGCTAAACAATGAGATTCAACTTTTATCGCACAAGTGAACTAAAGTTAAAAGATTGTTGAAAAGGCGCTTCTTTTGAAAAATGTGCTCAGGGGGGAGCAGTCGTTTCCCTTGCTCTTCCTCTAGCTATGCCACTGCTGGAACCCAGGGCCTGTGAGAGGGGATTCAGCAGAAACATTGGTCTGGGGCCCGGCTGTGAATCTCTGAAAGGGCTCCATAGCTATAGACGTTTTATTTTTATTTTTTCATTTGATATTTTTTGGTAATTTCAATTATTTTTAGCTTATTTAGGAAAATAATTATGGAAAATTCACTTAGACTGGGGGCCTCAGCCTGCCCTTAGGGGACCCAGAGTAGTCTTGTTCCACCCTGCAAAATTTCTCTTGGAGGCCCTGCTGGAACCTAACCTGCTGTATAAGTGGGGCCCTCCTGTATGCTGACAGTATGATACTACTACTGTTTTTCTAGCCTTGGCCTGTTTTTGCCATTATGGCAATTTTTTTAACCCAATTTGACCCCTCTGGCTACACATAATTCCACAGCTCTGGTTCACTCTTGGCTTTTCTGTGACACTGTAACAATTCACCTGTGGTTTAAGTCTGGCCTTCTTCTATGTTCCAGTTCCGTAATGATTCTATTTTCATGGTGGCATTCTTGCAGGTGCCTGGTGTTCGAGATGGTGCCACGGTATATGATGAATGGAAAGCCTATCAGATTGCCCAGAATGTGACTACGCTTAAGTAAGTTAAGATATAGGAAAAGGTGAAAGTGAATGACGGAAAGTGTGAAAAAAGTGAGAACATAAATGAGGAAAATACTAAGATAGTGAGAAAGGGAAAAAAAGAGGGAAAACAGGGAAATTTAGAGGGAGAAAAATTTGCAATCAAGAGGCAAAGAAAGAAATAGAGTAAGAAAAAGAGAGGGGGGGGAAAGTAAAAAGAGTAGGAGGAAGGGAGAAGTGAGAGAAATGTGAAAATAAGGTCTACCTGGAGGGTGTTCTGGGGGGTCAATGCCCCTGTGGCCCTGTCCTTGATCAGGCCTCACAGTGGATCAGGGCCTGATCAACCAGGCTGTTACTGCTGGACACACACAAAATGACATACGAACCACAGCCAGGCTGGTCAGGTACTGATTTTAAGTGCCTGTCCAGCTTCCTTTTGAAGATAGCCAGGGGTCTATTGGTAATTCCTCTTATGTATGCTGGGAGGCAGTTGAATAGTCTTGGGCCCCTGACACTTATGTTGTCTCTTAGTGTACTCATGGCGCCCCTGCTTTTCATTGGGGGATGTTGCACCGAAATCAGGAGACAGGATAGAATAGAGGAAGAGGAAGACGTGTAAAGATAGTATTAGCAGTAAACATAGAAAAGTTTAATATTAATGTACAAGAACTTGATTGGCATTGAGATACAGTAAATGTTGATTGCTATATGTTAGTAAGCTATTATTATAATTATTATTTGGATAAAATATGCCTGGTTAGTGGATGGTAGCAAGGCATTGTAATACAATAAATGTGATTCATTAGGAAAGCTGCTGATTAATTTTTTTTTCCTCCAAGGATGGGGACATTGGGTTCAGGAAGCGACTATGCCCCATTTTCTTTCTACTGTGGCATCCCATGTGTGGACATGTGGTTTAGGAGAGATAAGGTAACCCCATTTCTTACTTTGTGATGTGATTGTATTTATGGTATAATGCATTATTTCCATATGTACCTTGGCTTAGTTATTTTTATTATTTTATATACATGATATCACTAAACCGGAATGAATCATAGTGCCAAACATAGTTATATGAAGCACTCCCTCTCCTCTCTCTCTGTGGCAGAATAAGAATGATATCTCCATATACCCTTCCTACCACACGGGCTACGAGACCTTTTACATGGTGGATAAGAATGTTGATCCAGGATTCAGGATCCACCAAGGATGTGGTAGGATAGCATCCCTCATGCTCAAGTACTTCGCAGACTCTCTCATCGTTCCTTACAGCCTGCAGCACCTGCCAGAGGCCATGAAGGACGCCCTTGACACCTTCAAGAAAAGTGGCACGCGAGACAAGATTATTAGAATATATGAAAAATATAGTGAGTAAGATGGTACTTACCATTTATCTGAATTATTACATTTAATTAACTCAGCGGCTGTCTCTCACCAAGGCAAGGGTGACCCAAAGAAGAAAACCCATTCACTAACACTCAATTGGCTGTCTTTCCAGAAGTGTGCTGACATCACAGTCAATTACCCCCCCCCCCCATCTCTGACTTCACCATCCCCAGCCCTCCTCCAGAGTACAGGCACTGCACTTTTTTCCTCCAGGACTCAAAGTCCACATAATTGGTTCCCTGAATCCCTTCATAAAAATTACCCTAGTCACACTCAAGCAGTACCTCCATTAAAAATCACTTGTCTCCATGCAATCCTGTCTAACATACACAAGCCTGATGAATGCTCAAGTCTTTAAAACTCAAAACCTATGGGGATAGTGTACTATAGAATTCTTTCCTCTTAAGTCATGTGTTGTAAATGGCAGCCAAAATGCTGGAGCAAGGTGGCTAGCAATCCCTTCTTCTGTATTCAGTTGCTAAAAACTCAGAATTCTTCTTCTTCTTTCAACAAACTGGAAGTATCCCACCAAGGATTATTATTATTATATTCATTTAAAAATGCTAAACCCATAGGGGGTCATACAGTGCCTAGGTAATGGGAGGTAATTAAATTTGAGCTGATGAAGGATGATAGGCACAATTATTTTTGATTAAGAGCTCTTCACTAGTATCAAAGTATTATGACCCTTAACCCTTAAACTGTCCACACATAGATATATGTTCACGTGCGTAGCTGACCGAACGTAGAGCTACGTTTTATTTTTCATTCCTTCAAATTTAGTGCGATAGGCCTGAGTCGCCTAGACATGAGAGAATGGGTCTGCGCCCTCAGTGTGTGCAGTATTAAAAAAATCTGGGACCACTTAGCACCTTGTGGGAGCACCAGTTCAATTGAGTGCCAGCTAGAGCAAATAGTGTGGCAAACACCAGGGATTCAATGATGTTATGTCACATTAACACTCCCCTTATAAGAGGAAAGTAAAAATAGATTAGATAAATACATGAGTGGCTGTGGGTGGGTGTGAGTTGGACCTGACTAGCTTGTGCTACTAGGTCTGATGCCATGCTCCTTCCTTCAGAGGATGTGACCTGACTAGGTGGGTCATTGGTCTAAGTTGGGGGGTGACATGGACCTGCCTTGCATGGGCCTGCTGCAGTGTTTCTTCTTTCTTATGTTCTTATGTATTCGGCAGGCTGGCTGGCTTTGGCTGTCTTTGGCTGTCTCTCTATCTGTCTATATCTCTATCTGTCCATATCTTTGTCTGTCTATATCTTTGTCTGTCTATATCTTTGTCTGTCTATATATCTATCTATATCTATATGTCGAGTCGTGTCCACTCTGTGAGATTCATTGTCGGGGTCCTCACCTTCCCCGGATCAAACTCATTTTTTTAGTAGGTAGTAGGTTGGTAGACAGCAACCACTCAGGGAGGTACTACCATCCTGCCAGGTGACTGTGAAACAGAAACCTGAAACTGTTTTACATGATGGTAGGATTGCTGGTGTCTTTTTTCTGTCTCATAAACATGCAAGATTTCAGGTACGTCTTGCTACTTCTACTTACACTTTGGTCACACTACGCAAACATGTACACGTTTATTGTATACACACTCATCTGAGTTTTCTTTGATTTTATCTTAATAGTTCTTGTTCTTATTGCTTTTCCCTTTCATATCCATGGGGAAGTGGAATAAGAATCTTTCCTCCGTAAGCCATGCGTGTTGTAAAAGTCAACTAAAATGCCGGAACAATGGGCTAGTAACCCTTTTCCTGTATAGCTTACTTAAAAGAAGAAGAAGAAAATCGTCAAAGTGGGATGTTTGAATGTGCGTGGATGTTGTGCGAATGATAAGAAAGAGATGATTGTAGATGTTATGAATGAAAAGAAGCTGGATGTCCTGGCTTTAAGTGAGACAAAGCTGAAGGGGGTAGGAGAGTTTCAGTGGGGAGAAATAAATGGGATTAGATCAGGGTTTCAAATAGAGTTAGAGCTAAAGAAGGAGTGGCAATAATGTTGAATAATCAGTTATGGCAGGTAAAGAAGGAATATAAATGTATAAATTCAAGGATTATGTGGAGTAAAATAAAGGTTGGATGTGAAAAGTGGGTTATAGTAAGTGTTTATGCACCTGGAGAAGAGAGAAGTGTAGAGGAGAGAGAGATTTTGGGAAATGTTGAGTGAGTGTGTGGGGAGTTTTCAACCAAGTGAGAGAGTAATTGTGGTTGGGGATCTTAATGCTAAAGTGGGTAAAAATGTTGTGGATGGAGTAGTAGGTAAATTTGGGGTGCCAGGGGTAAATGTAAATGGGGAGCCATTAATTGAGCTATGTGTAGAAAGAGGTTTGGTAATAAGTAATACATATTTTATGAAAAAGAGGATAAATAAATATACAAGGTATGATATAGCACGTAAGGAAAGTAGTTTGTTGGATTATGTATTGGTGGATAAAAGGTTGATGAGTAGGCTTCAGGATGTACATGTTTATAGAGGGGCAACGGATATATCAGATCATTATTTGGTTGTAGCTACAGTTAGAGTAAAAGGTAGATGGGACAAAAGAAAATGGCAACAGCAAGTAAGAGAGAGGTAAAAGTGTATAAACTAAGGGAGGAGGAAGTTAGGGTGAGATATAAGGAACTATTGGCAGAAAGGTGGGCTAGTGCAAGTAGGAGTAGTGGGGGGGTTGAAGAGAGTTGGGATAGTTTTAAAAATGCAGTATTAGAATGTGGGGCAGAAGTTTGTGGTTATAGGAGGGTGGGTGCAGGAGGAAAGAGGAGTGAGTGGTGGAATGAAGAAGTAAAGGGTGTGATAAAAGAGAAAAAGGTAGCTTATGAGAGGTTTTTACAAAACAGAAGTGTTAGTAGAAGAGCAGAGTATATGGAGAGTAAAAGAAAGGTGAAGAGAGTGGTGAGAGAGTGCAAAAGAAGAGCGGATGAAAGAACGGGAGAGGCTCTGTCAAGAAATTTTGCTGAAAACAAGAAAAAATTTTGGAGTGAGATAAACAAGGTAAGAAAGCCTAGGGAACGAATGGATTTGTCAGTTAAAAACAGAGTAGGGGAGTTAGTAGATGGGGAGCTGGAGGTATTGGGTAGATGGCGGGAATATTTTGAGGAACTTTTAAATGTTGATGAAAAGAGGGAGGCGATAATTTCATGTACTGGCCAGAGAGGTACAACATCGTTTAGGAGTGAAGAAGAGCAGGATGTGAGTGTGGGGGAGGTGCGTGAGGCATTACGTAGAATGAAAGGGGGTAAAGCAGCTGGAATTGACGGAATCATGACAGAAATGTTAAAAGCAGGGGGGGATATAGTGCTGGAGTGGTTGGTATTTTTGTTTAATAAATGTATGAAAGAGGGGAAGGTACCTAGGGATTGGCAGCAAGCATGTATAGTTCCTTTATATAAAGGGAAGGGGGATAAAAGAGAGTGTAAAAATTATAGGGGAATAAGTTTACTGAGTATACCAGGTAAAGTGTATGGCAGGGTTATTATTGAAAGAATTAGAGGTAAGACAGAGAGTAGGATTGCAGATGAGCAAGGAGGCTTTAGAATGGGTAGGGGATGTGTAGATCAAGTGTTTACAGTGAAGCATATATGTGAACAGTATTTAGATAAAGGTAGAGAAGTTTTTATTGCATTTATGGATTTAGAAAAGGCATATGATAGAGTGGATAGGGGAGCAATGTGGCAAATGTTGCAAGTGTATGGAATAGGTAGTAAGTTACTGAAGGCTGTAAAGAGTTTTTATGAGGATAGTGAGGCTCAGGTTAGGGTGTGTAGGAGAGAGGGAGATTACTTCCCGGTAAAAGTAGGTCTTAGACAGGGATGTGTGATGTCACCATGGTTGTTTAATATATTTATAGATGGGGTTGTAAAAGAAGTAAATGCTAGGGTGTTGGGGAGAGGGGTGGGATTAAATTTTGGAGAATTAAATGCAAAATGGGAGTTGACACAGTTACTTTTTGCTGATGATACTGTGCTTATGGGAGATTCTAAAGAAAAGTTGCAAAGGTTAGTGGACGAGTTTGGGAGAGTGTGTAAAGGTAGAAAGTTGAAAGTGAACATAGATAAGAGTAAGGTGATGAGGGTATCAAACGATTTAAATAAAGAAAAATTGGATATCACATTGGAGAGAGGGATTATGGAAGAAGTAAATGTTTTCAGATATTTGGGAGTTGATGTGTCAGCGGATGGATTTATGAAGGATGAGATTAACCATAGAATTGATGAAGGAAAAAAGGTGAGTGGTGCATTGAGGTATCTGTGGAGACAAAAAACGTTATCCATGGAGGCAAAGAAGGGAATGTACGAAAGTATAGTGGTACCAACACTCTTATATGGGTGTGAAGCATGGGTTGCAAATGCTGCAGCGAGGAGGAGGCTGGAGGCAGTGGAGATGTCCTGTCTAAGGGCAATGTGTGGTGTAAATATTATGCAGAAAATTCGGAATGTGGAAATTAGGAGAAGGTGTGGAGTTACTATAAGTATTTGTCAGAGGGGTTGTTGAGGTGGTTTGGTCATTTAGAGAGAATGGATCAAAGTAGAATGACTTGGAGAGCGTATAAATCTGTAGGGAAAGGAAGGTGGGGTAGGGGTCGTCCTAGAAAAGGTTGGAGGAAAGGGTAAAGGAGGTTTTGTGGGCGAGGGCTTGGACTTCCAGCAAGCATGTGTGAGCGTGTTAGATAGGAGTGAATGGAGACGAATGGTTTTGGGACATGACGATCTGTTGGAGTGTGAGCAGGGTAACATTGTGTGAAGGGATTCAGGGAAACCAGTTAATTGATTTAGTTGGACTTGAGTCCTGGAAATGGGAAGTACAATGCCTGCACTTTAAAGGAGGGGTCTGAGATAGTGACAGCTGGGAGGGACTTTTCTCAGCTGTCGTATCTGAGCTCCTCTGCAAAGACAGTGATTATGTATGAGTGTGGTGAAAGTGTTGAATGATGATGAAAGTTTTTTCTTTTTGGGGATTTTCTTTCTTTTTGGGTCACCCTGCCTCGGTGGGAGACGGCCGACTTGTTGAAAAAAAAAATTTAAATCTATATGTCCTATATCTCTGTCTCTGTCTCACATGTACACATAAGTACAGTTGTTATACATAGTGTAAATTACCTAGGATAACCCAAAAATTTCAGGCAAAGTGCTATACAATGCTTGTAGATATAATACATAATAAGCATGGAAACCCCTGGCAAGTAATACGCATCGTCATTTCTGCATCGTGTATAATACCTGTTGGCTTACGAGACGCACTCTGAGACTGAGACAAGCAGACGGAAAGACATACACAGGCAGACAGATAAGCAGAGTTAGACAAACAGACAGATAGATAGACAGACAGACAGATACAGACAGACAGACAGATAGATAGACAGACAGACAGATATAGAGACAGATAGACAGACACACAGATATTGAAAAAGGGAGGGTTCCCTCCAGCACTGCTGACATTTATCAAATGTCACTGGGCTGTCAAGAGTTATCTGACACTTGTCAACACACCATTCTTCAAGGAGTTTCATATATACTACTCCAGGATGTCTAAAACATTGCTGGGGCCTATAAATACTTCGTATATATTTATAGACAATAGTAAATGACCAAGGAAGGTGAAACTGTTCACCTGTTGGTGTGATTGTGACTACAGTGGACCCTCGGTTAACGAAATTAATCCGGTCCAGGAGCTATTACTTAATCTGAATCTTTCGTTATCTGAAACCTTATTTCCCATAAGAAATAATGTAAATACAATTAATTCGTTCCACAAAAAAATAATCACTCAAAAAAAAAAACAATAACATTTACTTACCTTTATTGAAGAGTTGCAAGCATCTGGAAGGTAGAGTTGCTGACAGGGGCAGGGTGTTAATGGTTGGAAGGGAAATCCCCCTCCAAAAGGACTTCAGGTAACAAGTCCCTCTCTGGGGTTACTTCCCTTCTTTTTCTTTTAATGCATGAATGCTACACTCCCTGCATGCCTGCTACACTCCCTGCATGCCTGCTACACTCCCTGCAGGCCTGCTACACTCCCTGCAGGCCTGCTACACTCCCTGCATGCCTGCTACACTCCCTGCATGCCTGCTACACTCCCTGCATGCCTGCTACACTCCCTGCATGCCTGCTACACTCCCTGCATGAATGTTACACTCCCTGCATGAATGCTACACTCCCTGCATGAATGCTACACTCCCTGCATGAATGCTACACCCCCTGCATGAATGCTACACTCCCTGCATGAATGCTACACTCTCTGCATGAATGCTACACTCCCTGCATGAATGCTACACTCCCTCCATGAATGCTACACTCCATCCATGAATGCTACACTCCCTGCATGAATGCTACACTCTCTGCATGAATGCTACACTCCCTGCATGAATGCTACACTCCCTGCATGAATGCTACACTCCCTGCATGAATGCTACACTCTCTGCATGAATGCTACACTCTCTGCATGAATGCTACACTCCCTGCATGAATGCTACACTCCCTGCATGAATGCTACACTCCCTCCATGAATGCTACACTCCCTCCATGAATGCTACCACTGGGGTGCCACTAGGAAGCTTCTTTGGACCCATGGTGACTTATTTCACAGTGACAATCACTAAACCACCAAAAAAGACACCAAATATATTGTGAATCTTTGAAAGAGCGCGCTAGGTAATGTTCTCTCAATGGTAAACAACGCTTCACTGGTGTCCTGCGCTTGCGCGGAGCAGGCAGACACGTCTAATACCTTTCGGTAACCGAGGAATTTTTCGCTAACCGATTCCGAAAAAAGCTTACGTTTTCCGAAACTTTCGTTAACGGGACCTTTCGTTAACCGAGGGTCCACTGTATTTGAGTACTATTTCAGTACATAATATTAGTGTTATAACAAAGATTGGCTATGAAATCACAAGAACTATTGTAAATTGTAATTATCAGAACATAAAAATTATATAAATTAAAATAAAAACTAGAAAAAAATGTATATTGGCAATACTTCTGCAAGCGGCAGGACTTGATGTTGCCGTCAGGTGAGCATCCAGTACCAAATTGGCGGGCTTATGTCTCGGTAAGTACTGGCCCCAAAATTTTTTTTAGCCTATCCTGTTTATAAAAATGTGCTCTTCATTTAAATTTTTTTTTTTTTTTTTCAAAATATTCGGAGCAGTACGCAGGTGAACGTATATCTACGTGTGGACAGTTTAAGGGTTAAAGGAGCTATCATATTTATTTCTAAAAGAAGGAAAAAGAATGGTGCAGTGTTCTTAAGCTGTTTTAGAAAAAAAAAATAATGTATTGTTTAATTTTTTTTACAGTGGACCCTCGGTTTTCGTTCACCTCCAAACTCGAACAATTATGTAAATGTATTTTCGTAAGTGCTTTTGTAAGTGTATTTTTGGGGGTCTGAAATGACTAATCTAATTTATGGGAACAAATTCGTTCGGTAACGGCACTCAAACAGCATTCTGGAAAGAATTTTCAACGAAAACCAAGGGTCCACTGTACTATCTCTATTTATCTGTTATCCACTGATTTAAGATGAAAAGCACTTGTCTTGTACAAGCTTTTACAGCACATCCTAAATCCCAGGATATTAAGTGCCTCTTTGACCAAAAGACAAAAAAATATGGAGTAAACCTCATGCAAGTAATATATTTCTCAAACATATAATTAAGACCCTGAATTAGACCTACTGGCCTGTGCAGGAAGTTCCTGCTAACACCCAAACATTGCTTTTCATGTGTGTCTTACATAGTTTTAGAGCTAATTGAAGTATATTCTTGGAAAGTTAGTACCAAATAAACACAGAAGGTTGGGGTAGGTACGGGGTACCTTAACGTACCAATTTACACAACGGAAGACACGCATCAATGCATTATCACCACTATCAGTTTACACACTGAAGATACACATTAATGAACAGTCACAGTATGATATTCTGTGTATATCATAAAAATATTACAAACCAGTAGTAGATGGGACACACAAGAATCTTCTCACTTTTCAGTCTATCTATATTCCCACTTCCACTCCAGATATATCCTCATCCTTACCAGTCCATTGATCAGAAAGTTTTATGGGGAATATGGTAATAGATGATGGAAACTCTAGTGGGTGTCAATAGTTTTATAAATATATTCTGGAAGGTAGGACGAGGGTAAGCCAGGTATGAGTATGAAGTATGATGGGAGGTATATCATGTACCTCTGAACCAGCAGCTTAAGAGGCTGGTGTGTACTCTCTTATTTGTGGTTGCAGGGGGTTGATTTACAGCATGTGCATGGGATGAGCTATTTAGTATAAATACCTGCCCTACACCAAATTGAAGCATTCTCATACTGTAAACTACTTCAACAAAGCTCAGTGTTATTTTCCCATATTATAATTTCAATATTTACTATTGTTATAACCAACCTACAAAATACTTTCACCTTGTCACAATGTAATATCCTCAGATTGTAATTTGAGTAAACTTATTATCTGCTATGAATGAAAACTAATGTTTACCTATAACAAACTTGATCAATTTCTCTAGTATTAAGTAGTCTATAAGCCATTAGATTTAGTCTGTCCATAATGCCATGGCATGATAGTGGCTCTCTCTGCACTGCAATTCATAATTGTAATTACAAAATCTCGATGTAAACTTGCAATGAAATAAAAATATGATTATTATTATAGAATGATTAATGTGTCTTGCTGGGATCAGGGTGTCTGGTCTGGGAGAGTGGCCTCTCAGATTGGGTATCCTGGGTAAGTAATTGTCTGAAATAGATTCTGTGGCCTCAGGTAGGCATCAGTTGCAATGCTATTCCACACTAGTATGTATTGTCAAAGAACATTACATTTCAAATTATTTGAAACCCAAACACTTACAGTAAATAAAATCACTATACACTTCAAATTTTTAGACTTTTTGCTTTGTTTATTCAATTATAATTTTCTTTTACTTTTTATATTAATATCATTTTCCAGCTCTTCTGGAGGAGTCATTAGCAAACTTTACTGATGCTGCTGCTGCCTTCGAAAGAGTGCTCGAGGAGAAGAGGATGAAGGACTTAGAGTGAGTGAATTTTTTATTAACAAGAGTAAATACAACTGCAAAGTGTAGCTATCCTAGTTTATGTGATAGTTACATAGTGGGAACAAATTCTAGCTGTATTTTTCTGCCATTATTATTATTATTTATTAGTATTTCCCTAGTACATTGACTTGGAGAGCATATAAATCTGTAGGGAAAGGAAGGCAGAGTAGGGGTCGTCCTCAAAAAGGTTTGTGGGAGGGGGTAAAGGAGGTTTTGTGGGCAATTATTATTATTATTATAATCAAATGGAAGCGCTAAACCACAGGGGTTATACAGCGCTGCAGGTTATTGTAGGATGCAGGGAGAGTGGGTTGTAAGAGGGAGATGGACGATTAGTAGGGTATGGAGTGCAAGATGACGGTGGATAGGGCAGGGATGGAGGGTAGCAAGAGATCAAGGTAGAAGGGACTGAGGGAGGTGCTAGAGGTATAATCTTCAGAGTTTGTGTAGTAAGTCAGTTTCTGTCAGTTTTGTGGGCAAGGGGCTTGGACTTACAGCAAGCATGCATGAGCATGTTAGATAGGAGTGAATGGAGACGAATGGTTTTTGGGACCTGACGAGCTGTTGGAGTGTGAGCAGGGTAATATTTAGTGAAGGGATTCAGGGAAACCGGTTATTGATTTAGCCGGACTTGAGTTCTGGAAATGGGAAGTACGATGCCTGCACTTTAAAGGAGGGGTCTGGGATAGTGACAGTTTGGAGGGACTATTCTAAACTGTAGTATCTGAGCGCCTCTACAAAGACAGTGATTATGTATGAGTGAGGTGAAAGTGTTGAATGATGATGAAAGTATTTTCTTTCTTTTTTGGGTCACCCTGCCTTGGTGGGAGACGGCCGACTTGTTGAAAAAAAAAAAATGTACATTGAGTTTAGTAATTCTCCTGTAAATTATTACCATCAACCAATACCTTAAACATCAAGTCCTGCACCAACATGACAGTTATTACTGCTACCCTGAGAAAAGTAATTGGGTCATAATTTAAGTATGAGCTGCATCAAGTGTTTTATTCCAAGAAACTAGTAATATCATCCCTTTTTCTAATACATTCTGGTCACCAAGAAACTAATATTATTCCTCTTTCTTATACAGTCCAGTCACTGTTCGAGCCATCAATGACCAGATGATGAAGCTGGAACAAGTGTTCATTCTACCAGCAGGTCTGCCAGGTCGACCAGACGTCAGGTAGGCACATCAAATGTTTATACCAATTAACATTTTATTCTCGAGAGCACTCTTAACATAACACGCCTTACTTCCATCTTTCAAGCAAACAAGAGAGAGTCGACATGGATTTCCCAAAAGCACTCGATAGGCTAAAAGATATGTGAAAAAAATATTAAAGAAAGTTTTAAAATGTCACTTAGTGTTGTATGCTATAAAAATTCCATACATTCATTACTTACTTTACATACCATAGTTTTGAAAATTATTTTAAGATGAAACTGGCTAGGCCTGACCTGTTAGGCAGGAAACAGATAATAATGCAGTTAATTAAATTGGGCAGTGTAACAAAGTGCTTGTGGAAAAACTGCAATATTTGGGAAGGGATGAAAACAAAGAAAAATTAACACATTTACATTTAAAAATAGATTCTTGATGGTTCTTCTGCAAAGCCACGATTTGGGCTACATGTAGGTTGACAGTCGTATAAGGGGATAAATCTTTATTTTCCAGTGGTACTTAATAAAGGCCACACTGTGGAGCTTTATTAAAGGTTTTATCCCACCCTGCTTGTGTATTTTTGAATTACCACTTATAATACATCATTTGTTCTACTTTAGATATACAGTGGTCCCTCGGTTTTCGTGCATCTCCAAACTCGAACATTTATGTAAGTGTATTTTCATAAGTGCTGTTGCAAGTGTATTTTTGGGGGTCTGAAATAGACTAACCTACGTGACATTATTTCTTAAGGAAGTAAATTCGTTCGGTAATGGCACTTGAGCAGCATTCTGGAACGAATTTTCGGCGAAAACCGAGGGACCACTGTACATGTATCCAAAAATAAACTATCATGTTGATATTCGATATTTTTGTGTCTATGTTGGTGGGAGATGGGTTTTGAAGTTAAGAAAAAATCTTTGTAAATAACCTAATGTATTAGATAATAATTTAAACTAAACTTTTCAGGCATGCGATTTTCGCCCCAAGCCAATTCGACAACTATGCCGCATCAGGCTTCCCTGGAATTTCCGATCTTCTTTACAACATAGAAGAGCTGAACGAGACTGAACGTCTTAAGAAAGAGGAAGAGATCAAGAGACATATCTCTGACCTTACTATTATGGTACAAAGAGCTATCAGCCTCTTAAAGGACTTCCACATGATCTAAAATCATATTTTATTACAGTAACACTGTACTTCTCCGAAGTCCCCAATCACAAAAACAAAAGACGATAAGCATAAACAAAATAACATAGGATTTCTCTCACTGTTCCCAACACCTTACACATTTTATATTATAAAGGTCTTCCATAATCAGAAAAAAAGGCATTTCCTAGTTGTAATGTTTCTTGGAAGGCTGCTACATGATCTGAGAACACATTTTTATGTTATTTTATCTTTACCTTTCAATTTTTTTTTGACGTACGTTATCCTATACAGTGGTCCCTCGGTTTTCGGTCATCTCCAAACTCGAACATTTATGTAAGTGTATTTTCGTAAGTGCTGTTGCAAGTGTATTTTTGGTGGTCTGAAATAGACTAACCTACGTGACATTATTTCTTAAGGAAGTAAATTCGTTCGGTAATGGCACTTGAGCAGCATTCTTGAACGAATTTTCGGCGAAAACCGAGGGACCACTGTAATGTTCTTGCTTGAAACGGGTTAATGTTTGAAGAAACTTTCCATAATCAGTGAAATAGGATCTTCTTTGATCTTCAGCCTTTTTTTTTCTGAAGGGCATTTAATTTTATCATATACAGTTAATATCTTTTTAAAAGACACTGGACTTAAGAAAGGTTGTCAATGACTATTCATACTGTCCTGGTTGTTAAGGCTTATTTATCTGTTTTACACACCAATTGTTGGTTCACACCTCAGGGTCTCTTCTTAGGCTAAGACAATTTTCCTGCCAACTGACATCTTATGATAGTCTCTATTTCACTGTCCTAGCACCTGGGATACCCACTCTTAACAGTTTAGATTTTTGTTTTAGCAACCATTAATCTTTGCAACACCACATACCTTAAACTTGCAACAACAACTTCCTTGTCCCAGTAACTGTCCCTTTCTCTAAGGGTGGGTTTCCTGCATATTGGCTGCCTTACCTAACTTCTGACATTGGTGTACCATGAAACTGTTTTCTTTGAATTCTAATTGCCCATGATTCAAAACAGTTTTTTCCCTAGCACTGTTAATATTCATGGAAAGCACTAAACCCTTAAGGTCCATGTGCTGATAGTTAATAATGGCAAAATTGAATTGTATAGTATTTTGTCCAATAGCATATGTACAGTGTTTATATTAGAAATATGTACAATATATTTTTTAATGTTTACTTGTTTTAATAATTGTTATTCTTTATAATATTCTTTATACAATATTCATTTTTCTTCAATGCTCAGTCATTTAGGAGCATTTTTTTCTGAAAAAAAAAATATAAGGAATTAAAGTATTCTTGATGTGTAGTTTAGGGTGATTGTGGCCATAATGATTGTAGTCAACAGACCTTAAATCTACAGTAATTAAATTCTAATCCTTTTACAGTGGAACCTCGGTTTTCGTTTGCCCTGGTTTTCGTCGAATTCGGTTTTCGATGACTTTTTTCGTCAAAATTTTGTCCCAGTTTTCATACATCCGCTCGGTTTTTGTTGAGTTAACAGTGGTCCGCCGTACCAAACGCATCCACCTGCCTGTGCCAACACAAAGCATCCCACGCGTTCTGACTCAGTCAGAATACATGGGATGCTTTGTGTGGAATGTATTGTCTCTTTGGGGAAGTCCATGGGGTTGGATGTGGAAGAGTTGGTGGACAACCACAGGGAACAGCTAACTACTGAAGAGCTGCAAGACCTTCAACTGGAACAGCAACAGACTGCAGCTGGGGAAATTGCTTCAGAGGAGGAGGAAGAGAGAGGGGAGTATGTGCCTTCTTCAGTGATTAAGGACATGTGTGCAAAGTGGAATGAGTTGCAAAGTTTTGTGGAGAAATATCACCCTAACAAAGCTGTTGCAAACCGTGTCTGCAACATGTTTAATGACAATGCCTTGTCCCATTTTAGGTAAATCTTAAAGAGAAGCCAGAAACAGACTTCTCTGGACAGATTTTTTTGTGCGACAGGGGTCCAGTGCCAGTAAAAGACAAGAAGGGAAGTAACCCTGGATAGGGCCTTGATACCTGAAGTCCTTATGGAGGGGGATTCCCCTTTTAACCAATAATCTCTCTTCCTCTCTCTCCTCCTCTCTCTCCTCTCCTCGCTGTCTTCCATACGCCAACAAGAGTCTTCAATAAAGGTAAAAGTGATGTTAAATGTTCATTTATCCATTTCATTAGTCATTTATATTTATTTCTTATTGTTTTCTGTATGTAAAAGTATAGTTATTCTCTATAAAATGTATTTTTTGTTAATAATTTTGGGTGTTTAAAATGTATTAATTGGATTTACATTATTTTTTATGGGAAATATTGCTTCAGGTTTTGTACAATTTGGTTTTCGTCAGACTTTCTGGAATGAATTAATCACACAAACCGAGGTTCCACTTTACTGTATTTCATAAAGATATATAGCATCAAAATTTAGTGTAGAATATTGTTTGTTGTTTTCATAAAGAAATTATTTTCTAAAAGGTATTGAGATCCTTTTATTGGGAAAAATACACATTTCTGAGAATATAGTAAGTACATATAACCTATAAAGAAATGCAAGAATAAATTAGTATTTATTGGTGTTTAGCCTTGAGAGATTTTGATTTTAAGAATCCCCAAATTTTTCACATATAATTCTTTCATTTGGCATTTAATTTGTAAATTTTTTATGGAAATTTATAAAAAAAATAAGAACTTGTATTGGGGCCTGCATTGTTATTGAATAACAAAGTGTGTGTTAAACTTTCATGGGTGATACAGTACAGGTCGGCCATCACTAATCTGGCAATCAGTTATCTGGTTCCATCAGTGATCCAGCACTAATTTGGGCTAGCATAATATCAAATTTCAGCATTATACCGACTCAAATTTCATCATTATACTGACTCAAACATTAAGCAGATGGTTGTAAATCCACAGCAGCAAGCCAGTGTAGGAGAAAGCAGTGATGAAAATGAGGAAGATGTAGTAGAAAGAGTCTCTATTGATAGGTTAATTAAGTGTATTCTAACCTAACCACTCTGTAATTCGGCAAACTCACTAATCTGGCACACTACAAGTCCCAATGATGCTGGATTAGTGATGGCCGACCTGTACTGTGTTGGGAAGGGAAGCATGGGGTGCACTTTTAAAAGGTTAGAGGAGTGGTGAGTTTATTTGTACTATACGAATCATATTTGGTGCAATAGGTTAATTGGTGTCTACAGTGCTTTCGTAGTTTTTAGATAGGAATTTAATTGCAATTATTCAACTACTGTATTCATTTGATACTGTATATGGTAATAGTTGGAAATAATTGCCATATAATTTTATTTTTTAACACATTGGCCGTCTCTCACCAAGGCAGGGTGATCCGAAAAAGGAGAAGTGAAAGTTTTTCTTCTTTTTACATTTAGTAATTTATACAGAAGGGGTTACTAGCCCCTTACTCCTGGCATTTTAGTCACCTTTTATGACATGCATGGCTTATGGAGGAAGAATTCTTTTCCATTTTTCCTTGGAGTGCCATAGGAAATAAATTTTATCATACGTATGTATATACTTATTATATACAGTGGTACCTCGAGTTACGATATTTTTTCGTTCGAGAATGCTGTTCAAGTGCAATTACCAAACGAATTTATCCCCATAAGGAATAATGTAAAATAGACTAGTCCTTTTACACCCCCAAAAATATACTTACAAAAGCATTTAAAAAAATAAACTTACATAAAAGGGCGATTTTGGGGACCATCGTAACTCGAGGTACCACTGTACTGAGAAACTCCACTATACAGCCTCTCCTCACTTAGCAACGTACTCGTTTACCGGCGCCTCGGACTTACGATGGGCCCTCTGACCAGTATTCATACCTAAATACGTGTAATGTATATTAGAGCTGATTTCCTCTATTCTGTTTATTTCAATATATACACTACTGTATAAACATTTAAAAATATACCAGAAATGTTATAAATGGTGCAAAGGTGACATTAAAACAATATCAAAGATGGTCGACACAAACTCACTACCATTATATAGTATGCTCCTCACTTAGTGACGAATTCGTTCAATGACATGGTCTCAGGAACGGAACTCCATTGTTAAGTGAGGAGAGGCTGTACTGTATTTTCCGGCATATAAGGCACATTTTTTCCCCAAAAAATGTATTGGAAAATCACTCTGCATCTTATATGCTCAAGATCAGGGTCAAGGGTAGGCTTTGGGTTATTCTTTAGCAGTTTACTAACGTTACATTACAACTGCTTGGAAACATCGTGCCAGCAAGCAGCCAACACTCGTGCACCTCATATACTGGAAAATATTCAAATTCAAATTGATTTATTTCTCTGTAAAAATTACAATGTGTGTATACAGTACATATGCATTGATATATAACCCACATGACCGTGATTCTGTGTGAATGATGGTGATAGTGTTTCTTTCTGTTTTGGGTCACCCAGCCTCAGTAGGAGACAGCTAGCGTGTTAAAAAAAATGATGTACAATACTATATGTATACTCTTTTACTGGCTTCCCAGTGTGGGCTTTATTTCATTAATGTACTTAAAGACTTTATATGTTATTGACTGAATATGTAATGTACTTAAAAACCTCAAAATTGCAGGGGTTATACAAATTTTTTTTTCTTAGTTGGAGTTTCAGAGGTCATACGTCTATAAATATTGCTCTACTCAGGTTAATATTGACTTTGATAAAAAAGAATATTGACATTCATAAGAAGGAATGTTGACATACATAAGAAAGAATATCGATGTTCATGAGAAAGAATGACCTGACAACGAATGGTTTGAGCTTGGGAAATCCAACGAACACATTTTGAACAAAATTGATGAGTTTTCAATATAAGGCTCATGTGCCAGGCTCAAAAACACTGGCAACAAAACATGGGCAATGCAAAAACATGGACAATATAAAAACATGACTAACACAAAAGCTACAAGCAACTCAATAGCGTGTGCCAATCTCAAAAACATTGCCAACCCAAAATATCTGAATCATCCATAAACACTTGGATAACTGAATCCCATGAATTTTGGGTTCAACTTGTACTAGATTTATACTAATGTTCTGTATATAAAATACAATACAGCCAGACTAATAGGAGTGTGTGTCCTGTAATGTTGACTCCCTTAAATTCAAATGATGAGACTGTTTTTTCATGATCGAAACAATGAAGAACAATTCTGGAAGCAGCAGCAGTTAATTTACCCAGCAGACCATAATAATAAACAGTTAACTTAACAAAAAATGGACAATTATGGAGATGCATTTTTGAACTTTGTCAAGACAATGGATTTTGTCTGTTAAAATGAAGTTCGTTCAATTGAAGTCCGTTAATAGAGGTTGTACTTTGTTTATAAAATTAAAATGTATTAATATTTATTTAACTTTTTAATGTACGTAATACAGTACATATATATCATCACCAATAAAATGAAAGCAAGATTTTTATTATTGGTTCTTTTAGGCCAGAATTATACAGGAGGGCCCCACTTATATTGCTGTAAAGTGAAACTTTTTTTTTTTTCCCCACTTTTAAATGCAGAAAAACTTGATAACAAGTTTACACTATCATATATTAAGTGAACAATAGAGCTAGGCTTAAAAAATGTATATACAGTACACACATTACTTGCCTTAAAATATTTGTCCTTAGCTTATACTGAGTGGTGAATATATTATTGTAGGAAGTCTGAATAAATGAAGAATGGGTATTACTGAAAAGCACTGTATTATCTAAACCTGTATGGAGCAATTTGCTTTACACCTGTCCATCTTTGCTCATTGTACTTCATACTAAATCAATTACAATGGTTCTTTTGTATATACAAGTAATAGCTAATATAAAAATTATTTATAATTATATGACTTGGTCATTTTGTGTACACAGAATATTGTATATTGAATTCATATACGTACTGTATATGTAATTCGTATACAGTAGTACTCTGCAGGTATGTTGGTAAATATGTTTGAATTTCTATGGAGAAGAGAATGCAGTGGAAGAATGCACAGCATTAATCTATGGTTACAGGATGATGGGAAGAGGAGTGATTAGTGTAATGATGAGATAAAGAGGGTGGTAAAGAGTAAAAAAAAAGCATGTGAGATATATTTATAGTATAAAAAAAATAATATACAGAAGGCAGACTGTATAGGGAGAAATAGGTTAAACAAATGGTGAGGGAGTACGAGAGAGAAGAAAAGTGATATCAGCAAATTTTGCTGAATCAGAAATAGTTTTGGAGAGAGATTAATAAAAAAAAAGCCTGGGGAACAAATGGACTTAGTAGTTAAAACTTGGATGCCTGATTAGTTGTCTGTGACAGTGAAACCTACACTAATTGCCATAACTGATACAATCCCATTATCCAAAAACTCCAGGGTTTCCAAATTTAGGTAACTTATTACCCATACGTATTAGAATCAACAGTCACGTGAAACCCACCTGCAACCTGCCTTGCCTTGTTATGCATCACCTGTCTTGGACCTCTGTAAGACTTCCCCCCATCCCTTTTTTTTTTGGCTTGCTCTGTATTAAGACTGAAGCCACTCATGGTGAATCATTTCCTTTAATAAATATCTTGAACTGTATATAAGTATCATTATCCACTTGTCTGTCTGTATCACCATACGACTGACAACCAGCTATCAGCACACTGTGACGTAGCGAATGCAAACAAGACCTAAGAGTTCTGGTTAGAACTTTGAAGCCAAGATAACAGTGTGTTTCCAATAAAACTAATAGAATTGTTGGCTTCATATCAAGAAGTATAAATAATAGAAAATCTAAGGTTGTACAGTACTTTATGTATTCTTTGTGTGGAATCTTTGGTGTCACCCCCCCATGAAATCCAAGGGTGGGGGGATGGGGGGAGTAAACTCCAGTTACGTCACTACTGCATGACTAATACAAATACAAATATTTATTTATTCACAATTTTACATAGAAGTGCAAGGAGAGCCACTGACATGCCATGGCATTAAGGGCAGCTTAATCTAATGGCTTATAGACTATATACATAATATTGGAGAAATTGATTGAGTTTGACTTGTTTGCTTGTAGAAATAATGACTAATGTTTAGCAATGAGAACGTTTAAGGGCCATAAACCGAACAGGAGAATACTCCTCAACTTTATTAATGATAAAATAAATAATTGTAGTAATACTGAGGAAACATAAACTCAAATACCACTTTATAATAATAATAATTATTATTGTGACATGATACAAAGATGTACATACAAGGAGTTGTAGGAATGGGGTGTACATGCCAAAAGCCCCTTATATGCAGAGCATTATCGGCAAACTTAAAATTAACTTACAATTAATTATTCTATAATAGACTAAATGGTAAAAAATTATAGTAAACAATTTACAATATAAGTAGTACTATAATTGAGTATTTAAGCAATGAAATTTGAACATAATTTTGAAACATAATAGTTTTACAATTTTGAAGCATTAGTTTTATAATACGTATATCAATATAATAATTTATTATTTGTAGTAACGCAATTTATTAAAACAAATCAAATCAATTATTTGTGTTGCAATAACAGTTTATATGGTCATTAGATGAGTTACAAGGAGTACAAGAGTACATGAGAATGGATTACTTTATTTGGTAATGCTATAGAAACAAATTTAGATTATGTTGCATTAATTATAACAGGTCTATACATGTACGAGATATAAGTTTCAACATTTGCACTAGATTAAGTTTGAGAAATTATTGTTATTTGAGCAATTATATAAGGGCTTTTGAGGCTAGGGGAGTAACACAGTGAATAATGTTATTTTGAGGCAGTGGAAAGTGATTTATTAACTTTGTAGGTAATATTAAGTATTGTGTATTTAGTACAGGCAACAGATCCTACATTTATTCATTTTCAACAATGCAAAAAAAAAAACTTGAAAAATAAAGAAAAACATTGCAATATTAGAGAAACACTAGTTCTGATTTAACCTTGAGTACAGGTAACTTCTCAATGAATCTGATCTGACATTTCCTTGCCTTCAATCCTGCAAAATCATCTATCACATCAGCAGAATCAATGATTTTCGCTATATAGGCCTAGTTGTACTCTATATAATAGGCTATATAGAAACGAAGTATTCTTGTCTTATGTTGGTGCAGCTCTATGGTGTCACCCCCTAAATGGTGTCACCTGGGGCGGCTCCCCCCTTACGACGCCACTGCCATTTATCACATGTGTCAGACACAGCAACATCTTGGGATCTTGATACAAGGAATTCTTCAACACTTGTCCAACCTTTGGACAAAGACCTACTTACACTAGTGGATGGTCCCACTGTGACCCCGCCTCCTCCTGCTTCCACTCACCTAACTACAGTATATAAGCCACTTCTACGGACATATGCTGTACTTTCTACAAGTTTGATGGACTGAACATATCGATTCCAGGCTGAGGGACTGATTACCTCAAACTCCTCCTCCTCCTTATAACTTTCTGCTTTGTATTGGACTGATGAAGTCACTGTGTGGCGAAACGTTTCTTCAATAAAGATTCCCATATGTTGCTTAAGTGTCTTTAATAATAATAATAATAATAATGCTTAGGTGTCTCAATCTTCAACTTGTCTACCTGGAGAGAATTCCAGGGGTCAACGCCCCCGCGGCCCGGTCTGTGACCAGGCCTCCTGTTGGACCAGAGCCTGATCAACCAGGCTGTTACTGCTGGCCGCACGCAGTCCAACGTACGAACCACAGCCTGGCTGATCAGGTATCGACTTGAGGTGCCTGTCCAGTGCCTGCTTGAAGACAGCCAGGGGCTTGTTGGTAATCCCCCTGATGTATGCTGACTGACGTCACCTATGGCTTGTATACCTAATACACGTACTTGTAGAAATAAAGATTATTATTATTAATTATTATTATTATTATTATTATTATTTGATCTTAATCAGTGGGAAGCACTAAATCCGTAGGTCATTATAGTTCCTGGGAAACGGGATGAACTCGGGCTCACTCTAAGGAAGGGAAGGATAAGTTTCTTGGATCAAGAGCCCCTCACTGGCATCAAGGTGCCTGCCCTGAGTTTTGGCAGGTGGGTGGGCTTGAAACTTGGCACAGTAGCATTCAAGACGTCAGTGAGGGTGTTAGTGGCTGCTACTCTCCTTGCTGCCCTTCACACCACTTACACAAACCTCATGGAGACACATGTGACTACTTCAGCTTGCTTAATAAACGACACACACTCACACGTGACTATCTTAATAAACCACATGGACACACATTAGCGAGTTTTATCTTAAACCACATTTGACTGCTTTATCTTGCCTAATAAACCACAAGAACACACACAAGCGACGGCTTCATCTGACTTCTATTATCACCATTCGGCTTGAAGGTAAATCCATGTTTTATATTTTTAATATAAGAGCCTGACTCTCCAGTTGAACTCAAAGTGAAGGAAAGGCACCTTGATCCCGGTGAAGAGCTCTTGATGCAAGAAACTGAAGCTACCCTTGCTTTACCTTGATCACCCCCGCTTATCTCCCATCACCCAGGCCTGGGTTCTGACACACAAGGTCACACCAGCAAATAATCTACAGAACAGTGAAGAGCTCAGCACAAGAGATAAATCTATTGCTTGTAATATTAACCGGAACTATGATAATAAGGATGATGGGGTCCCAGATTATCCTCCTACAGATTATAATGGAATACTTGTCCAGCGTTTATTGAAGTTGATATTACTACTACTAGTAGTAGTAGTTGCTATTACTCCTACTAGTAGTGCTACTACTCCTATTAGTAGTGCTACTACTACTACTAGCAGTGCTGTTACTCCTACTACTCCTACTAGTAGTGCTACTACTCCTACTAGTAGTGCTACTACTCCTACTAGTAGTGCTACTACTCCTACTAGTAGTGCTACTACTACTACTAGCAGTGCTGTTACTCCTACTAGTAGTGCTACTACTCCTACTAGTAGTGCTACTACTCCTACTAGTAGTGCTACTACTCCTACTAGTAGTGCTACTACTCCTACTAGTAGTGCTACTACTCCTACTAGTAGTGCTACTACTCCTACTAGTAGTGCTACTACTCCCACTAGTAGTGCTACTACTCCCACTAGTAGTGCTACTACTCCTACTAGTAGTGCTACTACTCCTACTAGTAGTGCTACTACTCCTACTAGTAGTGCTACTACTCCTACTAGTAGTGCTACTACTCCTACTAGTAGTGCTACTACTCCACTAGTAGTGCTACTACTCCTACTAGTAGTGCTACTACTCCTACTAGTAGGTGCTACTACTCCTACTAGTAGTGCTACTACTCCTACTAGTAGTGCTACTACTCCACTAGTAGTGCTACTACTCCTACTAGTAGTGCTACTACTCCTACTAGTGTGCTACTACTCTCCTCTAGTAGTGCTACTACTCCTACTAGTAGTGCTACTACTCCTACTAGTAGTGCTACTACTCCTACTAGTAGTGCTACTACTCCTACTAGTAGTGCTACTACTCCTACTAGTAGTGCTACTACTCCTACTAGTAGTGCTACTACTCCTCTAGTGTGCTACTCCCTCTAGTAGTGCTACTACTCCTACTAGTAGTGCTACTACTCCTACTAGTAGTGCTACTACTCCTACTAGTAGTGCTACTACTCCTACTAGTAGTGCTACTACTCCTACTAGTAGTGCTACTACTCCTACTAGTAGTGCTACTACTCCACTAGGTGCTTCTCTCTAGTGCTACTCTCTAGTAGTGCTACTACTCCTACTAGTAGTGCTACTACTCCTACTAGTAGTGCTACTACTCCTACTAGTAGTGCTACTACTCCTACTAGTAGTGCTACTACTCCTACTAGTAGTGCTACTACTCCTACTAGTAGTGCTACTACTCCTACTAGTAGTGCTACTACTCCTACTAGTAGTGCTACTACTCCTACTAGTAGTGCTACTACTCCCACTAGTAGTGCTACTACTCCTACTAGTAGTGCTACTACTCCTACTAGTAGTGCTGCTACTAACATAAGTGTTGGCAATAAAGCTTAGCTCTGGTCTCCATGTTACAGAATGGACACAAATACGCTGGAAGTATTTCCTATGAAAATAGGCTGAAGTCACTTAAGGAGATGAGGTGCTTTTTAACAATAATTCTGAAGCGACTGGCAGATAGAGGACCTTCAGAAACTTTTGATTTTAGGGCCATTTATGTGCATTGAATTCTGACAGGTCGAGTTGGACGCCGGGGATGTCAAAGAGAGTTTTGTGTCTTGTGTTATGACTGTTGAGTTCTGTTGCAGCTGTCAAGGAAGATGAAAATTAGACACATATGCAACATCTGGGTATCTTTATTGTAGACGTTTCGTCATCCAGTCCCTACTAACAGATGGGACAGCCAGACAGCCATTGCCAAATAGCAGTGTGCCAGAATCCGTTGTTTGCAAGAGCATTATTGACTTTCTTCAAGAGGTCAGCGAATTTGCTAGCAGCTTGAGGATGAGCTGCTTTGCGGATGTGTGTCAGCGTCCTGGTGGATGTTAATTTGATTGCAGATTTTAAGTCCATTGTAGAGGTGAAATCGCGGTAGCTGTCAGCTCTGTCTGCTGGGAGGGACTAACTTTTGTTGTTTCTTGGAGACAAATTACGATTTATATTGGGAACTCTGCTCTCAACATATTTAACTTGTATGCTCCTACTGATACGTTTAATTACTTGGAGCTCCCAACTTGTGCTCAGTCTGAAAGTACTCTTATTATTGGAGATTATAATGCAAAGACACAAAAGCATTGAAAACTCACAGTTTGGTAATCGTAATGGTAACCAACTGTTGTCACTCTTAAACAGTCATGATAATGTGCAAATTGTAGGTGACCTTGAACCCACACATATCTATGGAGGCGTCCTTGATCTGTGTCTTGGCTTCAACATTACTTCTGCCAGCTGTGAGTCTTCCATTGTATCAGATATATCATCAGTCCATTTCCCAAGGCTAACCTCACTAGATATAGGTAATACTGTCCTTCCTGGAGGAATATTCAAACGAAAACGTTTTAATGTTCCCCCTGATCAACATGATGACTTTGTTGCATATGTGACTGACTAGTATAATTCCTATTCCTTGTTGGCACTGTATAATACCAGTTACATTGAGGGAGTTCTCCCTACTTCCTGGACCAATAGTCTCATTGTGCCTATCCCTAAGCCCCATCAGCCTGATACATTTAGACCGATCTCCTTAACTAGTTGTCTTTGTAAAATTTTTGAAAGAATGGTACTTAACAGACGGTACTATAGAATCAGACACCAACTCTACCCCTCCCTCTATGGGTTCGTGAAAGGTAAGAGTGTGCAGAACTGTATTTCCACCTTTCTCACCGCACACACCTCTACTAGTTTTACCACATTTCTTGATCTAAAATCTGCATTTTTATATCGCGAACAGAACTGTTATACTATATGAACTAGCCAAAATGAATATTGGTGGTAGCCTACTCTGCTGGATAATAGGATACGTGTCAAACAGTATCCTCTGTTCTTTACCAAGGCTTTAGAAGCGAGTCTAAAGAAATGACCCTAGGTACACCGCAGGGAGGAGTTCTCAGTCCCATGCTATTTAATATTCTGATTAATGCTCTCCTAAATGCTCTACGTACCTCACCTAAACATATAGCTATATGCTATGCTGATGACACCATGATCCATACAACAGGGCATAAAAAGATGAGTACCGTTCTTAATGAAGTTCAAGCAATTTGTAATCGACTAGGCCTCGTAATATCTTCCTCTAAAACAAAGATATTAACAAGCAAACGACATTCCCCACCCATCTATTTGCAGGGTGAAAACATTAGCTACGTTAATACTTATAGATATCTTGGTGTAGATGTACCCTTTAACAAATCCACTATACCACAACTAAATAAGAAATGCAAAGATAGACTAAATGCTCTTAAAGCTGTTGCTGGCTACAACCCCAACTATGGTGCTAATGTGAGAATCGTGAGAATGATGTACATAGCCTATATTAGGTCTTTAATTGATTATGCTGCTCCCATGTTGATATTAGCTAGAGAAAGTTCTCTCCGACCCTTGGAGTTAATGCAAAATGAAGCTCTCAGAATTATTCTTGGCTGTCCCAAATCTAAAAAGGTTCTTAATATGAGGAAGGAGCTTGGTATTACTAGTATCAGTGATAGGATTGTTGAGATTAACACTGTACTTAGTATTAGAATGTTAAGAAATGAACCAGACACTGTCACAATGAATCTTACTAAATGTCTAGAAGTAAATACTCACAGATCTAAATGGATTGTGAAAACATGCAATTACATTAAGTTTTACAACCTGCATGAATTGTATCATTGTAGGCAACAAGAGCATTTCATCCCTCCATGGAAGATGTGTTCATTTAATATCACATACCTGCAAGTCCCTCCTAAGAAGCTCATTGCTAGTAATCCCTTCCTTAAATCACTTGTTAAAGCAACTGCTCAAGAAGAAATTTCTCGCCTAGCTGGTAGTAATAAGTTATCTCAAGTTATATACACTGATGGATCTAAACAGGAGTCTTCTGGCAGGGCTGCATCTGCTCTGGTTGCCACCTCTCTAGTTAAGAACAATAATAAATCTGTTGAACTAGGCATAAGAATTAACAACTGGGCGTCTACACTGCAAACTGAATTGTTTGCAATCCTAATGGCACTAAAGCTAACTTATGACACTGAGCTTGACTCTATCATCATTACTGATTCTATGTCATCACTGAAGGCTCTTGACTCATATAATGACTCTAACAGTCATATAATGACTTCAAAATGGGTACCTGGGAGTTAGTGGACTGGTGTGGGTCGCATCCTGGGACAAAACTGACCTAATTTGCGGGAAATGCTCAGCATAACAAGGGACTTTCTATATAGTAGTATGTCATTGATGTCAGCTATGGTCTGTATACCTTGTACATATACTGGTAGTAAATAACGATATTATTATTATCTATGGTATAATTCCCCGCAGCACCTCCCCTTAAGGGTCAGTAATTGTTTGTGCTAAGAAATCACAGTCATGCTTAAACGTCAGTTCATGATCACCGAATCATAACATTTGGCAGCCACTCGTTCGTAACGTCTTATATACACATAATTCAAGACGCCAATGAAAAAAGAAGGCCACATGAGAATAAAAGAACGAAGGAACACATGCAGGTACTCACTCATCCGTCTAACCTATGTATTTGAAATTAGCCAAACCTCTTACCCATCCTTCTTCATTCCCCATCTTACCAAAGCTCTGGTCATACCTCGTACCTCGCCTCATTGATGCTACTAGTGGCCCCGTGGCCTGGCTGCCAAAGCTCACGCCTCATTGATGCTACTTGTGGCACCGTGGCCTGGCTGCCAAAGCTCTCGCCTCATTGATGCTACTAGTGGCACCGTGGCCTGGCTGCCAAAGCTCACGCCTCATTGATGCTACTAGTGGCACCGTGGCCTGGCTGCCAAAGCTCTCGCCTCATTGATGCTACTTGTGGCACCGTGGCCTGGCTGCCAAAGCTCACGCCTCATTGATGCTACTTGTGGCACCGTGGCCTGGCTGCCAAAGCTCTCGCCTCATTGATGCTACTAGTGGCACCGTGGCCTGGCTGCCAAAGCTCACGCCTCATTGATGCTACTAGTGGCACCGTGGCCTGGCTGCCAAAGCTCACGCCTCATTGATGCTACTTGTGGCACCGTGGCCTGGCTGCCAAAGCTCACGCCTCATTGATGCTACTTGTGGCACCGTGGCCTGGCTGCCAAAGCTCTCGCATCATTGATGCTACTTGTGGCACCGTGGCCTGGCTGCCAAAGCTCACGCCTCATTGATGCTACTTGTGGCACCGTGGCCTGGCTGCCAAAGCTCTCGCCTCATTGATGCTACTTGTGGCACCGTGGCCTGGCTGCCAAAGCTCACGCCTCATTGATGCTACTTGTGGCACCGTGGCCTGGCTGCCAAGCTCTCGCCTCATTGATGCTACTAGTGGCCCCGTGGCCTGGCTGCCAAAGCTCTCGCCTCATTGATGCTACTAGTGGCCCCGTGGCCTGGCTGCCAAAGCTCTCGCCTCATTGATGCTACTAGTGGCCCCGTGGCCTGGCTGCCAAAGCTCACGCCTCATTGATGCTACTAGTGGCCCCGTGGCCTGGCTGCAAAGCTCACGCCACATTGATGAAACTAGTGGCCCCGTGGCCTGGATCCCAAAGCTCACGCCTCATTGATGCTACTAGTGGCCCCGTGGCCTGGCTGCCAAAGCTCACGCCTCATTGATGCTACTAGTGGCACCGTGGCCTGGCTGCCAAAGCTCTCGCCTCATTGATGCTACTTGTGGCACCGTGGCCTGGCTGCCAAAGCTCACGCCTCATTGATGCTACTTGTGGCACCGTGGCCTGGCTGCCAAAGCTCTCGCCTCATTGATGCTACTAGTGGCACCGTGGCCTGGCTGCCAAAGCTCACGCCTCATTGATGCTACTAGTGGCACCGTGGCCTGGCTGCCAAAGCTCACGCCTCATTGATGCTACTTGTGGCACCGTGGCCTGGCTGCCAAAGCTCACGCCTCATTGATGCTACTTGTGGCACCGTGGCCTGGCTGCCAAAGCTCTCGCATCATTGATGCTACTTGTGGCACCGTGGCCTGGCTGCCAAAGCTCACGCCTCATTGATGCTACTTGTGGCACCGTGGCCTGGCTGCCAAAGCTCTCGCCTCATTGATGCTACTTGTGGCACCGTGGCCTGGCTGCCAAAGCTCACGCCTCATTGATGCTACTTGTGGCACCGTGGCCTGGCTGCCAAAGCTCTCGCCTCATTGATGCTACTAGTGGCCCCGTGGCCTGGCTGCCAAAGCTCTCGCCTCATTGATGCTACTAGTGGCCCCGTGGCCTGGCTGCCAAAGCTCTCGCCTCATTGATGCTACTAGTGGCCCCGTGGCCTGGCTGCCAAAGCTCACGCCTCATTGATGCTACTAGTGGCCCCGTGGCCTGGCTGCAAAAGCTCACGCCTCATTGATGCTACTAGTGGCCCCGTGGCCTGGCTGCCAAAGCTCACGCCTCATTGATGCTACTAGTGGCCCCGTGGCCTGGCTGCCAAAGCTCACGCCTCATTGATGCTACTAGTGGCCCCGTGGCCTGGCTGCCAAAGCTCTCGCCTCATTGATGCTACTAGTGGCACCGTGGCCTGGCTGCCAAAGCTCACGCCTCATTGATGCTACTAGTGGCCCCGTGGCCAGGCTGCCAAAGCTCTCGCCTCATTGATGCTACTAGTGGCACCGTGGCCTGGCTGCCAAAGCTCTCGCCTCATTGATGCTACTAGTGGCACCGTGGCCTGGCTGCCAAAGCTCTCGCCTCATTGATGCTACTTGGGAATTTGCTCCATGCCTCTACAGTTCATGTTAGGTAAAAGAACAAGGTGTAACGGCCTAACAAAGCTCTTGGAGAGCGAAACGTTGTTGCAATAAAATGTCGCATTAGTTGCACTTGTGTCCTTTTACCCAACATATTGTCGGTAGTTCTACCAACATTATTACAATTTGTTGGGGAAAAAAAGACACAAATGCAACTAATGTGATACTTTATTGTGGCAACGTTTCGCTCTCCACGGCTCGACCCAGGAGATAATTCTCTTATACCATATCCCGCTACGTTTTTCGAGCTATCCTAGCTTATTTTCTACAGAATTTGCCACCAATGTAAGTATATGACAAAATATCTATGGTGAAAATACAAACATATGCCACTCTGTAAACTATATGTAGTAATTACCTATTTGCAGATGAGACAAACACAAAAATTGGAAAGGGGTTGAAAAGAGACGTAGGCAAACACCAGCTCACAGATGATGTGACATTAATAAGAAGACTACAAACATATATTTTCCTATATACTTTCTAAATCTAAACTTTTCCGATTTGAATCCATTATCTCTATTATTTTTAATGGGAACCCTAAACCCGTAGAGGTCTTCAGTACCTGGGGGATGGGGAGGGGTCAGGTTGGATCCAAGGAAGGGAAGGACAGGTCCAATTCCTTGCATCAAGAGCCTCACCGGGGTATTATCGATTGAAATAAACAAAAACAGAGCAACAATTTTATTGACACAACGTTCATCTCAACAGAAGTTTTGCTCAGCTCTACGACATCTCTTTGTATTATCAGTAGTAGACTTTAAGTCTGTATGGTCGCTGTCAGAGCAGTCTCCTTTTCCTGAGTGCTCTCCCTCAAATTCCTTGGATCAACTTTTACCTCGACTTTTCGGATTCGTTTTTTTTCGAATTTTTGACTTACCTTCCATTTCCTCGGATCAAATTTAGGCTTAATATACCTTATTCATAAGGGCGTTTTTATCTCCTGACTTACCTCTTGATTGAATATGATAGCTAATAACACATTGGTGTTTAGCTGAGTCAGGAGATAAAAACGCCCTTATGAATAAGGTATAATAAGCCTAAATTTGATCCGAGGAAATGGAGGGTAACTCAATTCGAGGTAAAAGTTGATCCAAGGAGATGGAGCAGGGATGGAAAAGTAAATGGAAAGTTGGCAACACTCTCGGAAAATTTGGCAACCCCGTAAAACTTTGGTCCGAGGAAGTGGAGCAGGGGCGATCCAGGAGCTGAAGTGTGGGCGGAGACCGCTCTGCCGAAGACCATACAAAGTACTACTATTATCATTATTGGTAATATGGCATTATTACGATATGTATTTTGTCTCCTGACAGATGGGTTTTCAAAACATCGTAGCGATAGTTGTGGCTGCAGCAGTCGGCCTCCTGGTTGGTGGCCTAATAGGTCACCTTGGCACTGGTACTGACACTATCTCCGGCAGTGACAAGGAGAAGATCAGGTCGGTATAGATTTGCGAAATCACTTCAGCTACTTTACGATCTTCCAGATTTTTAAGTATTCTGTTGGAAGTTGCATAGAATTGGTTGTGTTTATCAAATACCACTTGGTATTAGTGAACAGGTGAGGGATTAATTTGCAAAGCCTCACGAGCGTGAAGGTTATAAAAAGGTTTTAACAAGAGTTGTACAGGGGAAAGTTACACCATAGATTTCATTTTCCGTGTACAACTCTATTGTTAAATCTTTCTTAAATCATTTAGGCTTGGAGTCCGAGCACTGCTCCTCCCTCTGGCCTGTTAATATGCATGCTTGCTGAAGAGGATCCCAGAAGGGGGTCGAAATATACAGGCAATGAACACCTGTCACTGCTCAATTAGTGACAGGTGTTCATTACACTTCAGCTATTCATACGGTTATAAATATAAACCCACAAACAAACTCAGTGGCTGTAAATTAACTCGAATTAATGTACAAAATTAAAGTAATTAAAATCAGAAACAATATACAAAAATATTCAGCCTGTAAATAAAGACCACCAACATTGACACCCCTAACAAACATTTTATCGTATATTCAGCATAATGGAGAAGCTGGTGGCAGACAAGTGGGAATCTGAGGAACATCTTAACCACAAAATAATTGATATGGTCAACACGGACAACCTCAGAAATAATCTCATGTGAGTATACCAAGATAACCCTTGTCAGGTTTGAGAAATGTTGTTCTCACAGCCTGCTTGAAACAACTAGGCTTTCCTGGGGACTGCTGGATCAGCCTTGTGAGGTTAGGCTTTCCTGGGGACTGCTGGATCAACCTTTATCGAGACAACGTTTCGCTTACAAACCAACCTTTGCCATATTAATAAAGTACATAATAAACATGTGTATAGTCGTGTGGGTGTTAGTTACCAGCTGTCAAAGACAGGTACCTGGAGCTCCTAGATCCTTCAAGACAGGTATTTGGAGCACCTGAATCCTTCAAGACAGGTACTTAGAGCTCCTGGATCCTTCAAGACGGGTACTTGGAGCACCTGGATCCTTCAAGACGGGTACTTGGAGCACCTAGATCCTTTAAGACAGGTACCTGGAGCTCCTAGATCCTTTAAGACAGGTACCTGGAGCTACTGGACCCTTCAAGACAGGAACCTGAGGCTCCTGGATCTTTCAAGACAGGTCCTGGAGCTCCTGGATCCTTCAAGACAGGTCCTGGAGCTCCTGGATCCTTCAAAATAGGTACCTGGAGCTCCTTTATCCTCCAAGACAGGTACCTCGATGCAATGCTTAATGGCCTCCAATTAACGGGGAGCTCACCTCCCATTCCTCGGATCAAAACGTATTTATGACCCTTATAGGTTTATTGCTTCTGTGAACATTACTCAGCTGGGTCTGTCAGAGACATTATCTACCTACCTGGAGTCTACCTGGAGGGCGTTCAGGGGGTCAACGCCCCCGCGGCCTCACCCTTGTCAAGGCCTTCCTGTAGATCAGGGCCTGATCAGCCAAGTGGAAGATGGGCATAAATAAGGGAGATATATATCAGGTTCTGAGAACATCTCTTCAGGAAAGATCTCGAAAAAAAAAATTCAAATTGGATTAATTTAGATTTAGAAAGGATATAGGAAAGTACCGGCTTAGAAATAGATGGGTCGATGAGTGGAACAGTCTAGCTAGTAGAGTCACTGAAGGTAAAAGTTTGGGTAGCTTCAAATATAGATTACATAAATATATGAGCGAGAAGGGTTGGATTTGAGTGGGACTTGACATGAGTTAATAGGGTTGGGCGAATATTTTCTAGTGGGTTTGGGTTTGACAAAGACCTGCCAAGTATAGGCCAGAAGGCCTGCTGCAGTGTTCCTCCCCTCTTATGTTCTTCAAGGGGAAAAAAATAACATTTTAAGAGAAAAAAAGGTAAGATTTGTTGAGTCATATGTACAATGAGATGAGCTGTAGTCTCTAACAACCTCAAGCTAAATGACTATAAATAACCCCTCATTAAACCTCCCCACCTCTCCCCCAACCCCTTCAAGAGGTAATTTTTCATAAGAGTTTAAAATGATGCCCCGAGGTGGGTAGCGATGGGGGGTGACAGCGAGGAGGAGGAGAAGGAGGCTGTGCCCGCCCCTTTGTTCTCTCAGTCTGCCCCTGCCACGGATGGTGCCCGGGTATGCGACGTAATAACACCCACCCCCAGGAATGTCCAGGCGTAATAATAGGCACGAATGCCCAGACAAAGATACGGTTGCAAAAACGGGCCAAGTGTCTATCGACACTTGGCCTGTTGTGAGAAATTTGTGTACGCAGGGGTCTCATTAATTTAGAATTTCCCGATTATATATACTTGTACTTATGTTCTCTCTACAGACTTTAAGAAACTTAGTCTCAAAGCATAACATTGTTTCCATATAGGTTTCCATTCTGCTAGTGTCTTTTCAGCTTATTTCAGTGCTACTACTTTCCTTCATGAGCTGTAGTCAGGAAAATCTAAAATTTCGTGAATAGTAATGTAAATGTATACTAATGTTTTAAGCATAGAACAATACATTAAGTAATTTTAATCTAGAATGATGTAATAAAGGCATTCATGATAAGTGTCTTGCATGATACAGGGAACTGGCCAAGTTTCCACACCTGGCCGGGACAGAGAGAGATCACCAGCTGGCCCATATGATACGTGATCGGTTCCTGAAGGCTGGCTTTGACACCGCTGACCTTGTTCCTTATGATGTCCTCCTTTCCCGACCCAACCGTACCAACCCTAACCTGGTGAGTACCCTCCTCCCTCCCCTTCCTCAACTACACTAACCTAAACTGAATCTAAGTGGGTGATATATTACGGGTGTGGAATGTTTTAAGTACTACAGCACAGCTAGGAAGACTCTGGGAGACTGCTGCCAAGCACGCTAGCATGTTTGGCAGCAGTCTCCCAGAGACATTCTCCCTGGTTGTGCCTACTGTCGCTTCAGTACACTCCTGACACCTACCTCATCTCTACCTACTACCAGATACTTTGATCATAGTCATCTGTCGTGGCTTTCACCTCCGTTTTGACTATACAACAGCTATGATCTCTGTCTCATACAGCGCCTTGGGAATGGACGGTAATTTAGGCTTGATTCAAGGAAGGGGAGGCTAGCTCAGATTCCTTTGATTAAAAGCCCTTCACCAGCATGAAGGAAAAGATGGGTCGCGTCATGGAAGAGAACGCTAGAAGCCACGCTACTTGCCTAATTTTTGAGGGGTTATCCTGGGTTATTAACCTTCGGGGTTTACTAATCATAGAAAAAACTTTTTTTTTTCTTAAAAAATATAAAGCCAGTATTTAATTTATTTTTCTGTTGTCTTGGATCATTAACGCTTTGGAGTATACTAATCATAAGAAAATTTTAAACAAATGTAATGAGGATGGTCACTCATCCTAGTACTGAAAGGAAACATGTCCTGTTTCCTGACGAATCTTACCTAACCTAACCTAGTATTGATAATTGTTTCTTCTGTTCTACATCTATTTGAACTTATTTTTCTTACAATTAAATGTAACATCAGTTCACCCAAACAATAGAGGTGTAGTTAACACAAAAGAATTGCCATATACAATTTCCGTTTTGACTGCGTGTTCAGATCATTCTTGATGACTGAAGATCCAAAGAAAAGTTTAGGTGCAAATGATAGAATTCTTAATTAAAGTTCGTGTTTGTGACTGTTTTTTTTTTTGTTTAGGTGAGTCTTGAAGACGGGAAAGGCGGTGTTATCTTCAGCAGTACCTACCAGGAGAAGCCCCTGCATGAGGACGATAGTGACCCACAGTTCATCCATGCCTTTAATAGTTACACACCTGCAGGTGGGTGCTGGGGCAGGTGTGGGTGCTGGGACTTCCTGGAGGGTGTTCGTGGGTCAACACCCCCGCGGAGCAAGCCTGATGCGGGTGCTGGAACAGGCGGGTAGTGGGGAAGTGCAGTGCGAAACACGACTGTAGGTATTCACGTGCTTCTACAGCTGGCAATATTGTATAGGAGTTACTGTATGTGTTGTTCCATCTTCAGTAATATAAGTCCCCCCTTAAAAAAAAAAATACGTAGGTGCAACACTCACTGTCTCCTCTTGTGCATCATTCCACTGGTGTGCAAGATGAACTTTCCAGTGTTCTTTCTGCAACTCGTTGTCCTTACTTTGCAGTTATATCCTCAAGTTATGCCAGGTGGTGTGTGGGTTGTGTGTGCCAGAAAATGAAGGACGTGAACTAAGAGGAACTTACCACAATGAGAGAAGACGTGAGATATGACAACAGCCTAACTGACAGTCAGAATTTAGGTTAGTTTAATAATAATAATAATAATAATCATATCTTTATTTCTACAAGTACATGCACAAGGTATACAGACTATAGTTGACATACTACTATATAGAAAGTCCCTTGTTATACCTGGAGAGAGTTCCAGGGGTCAACGCCCCTGCGGCCCGGTCTATGACCATTTTGGGTAAATTAGGTCAGTTTTGTCCCAGGATGCGACCCACACCAGTCGATTAACACCCAGGTACCCATTTTACTGATGGGTGAACATAGACAACCGGTGTAAGGAAACAAGCCCAATGCTTCCACCCTTGCCGGGAATCGAACCACGAACCCTCAGCGTGTGAAGCGAGAGCTTGCCTACCAGGCCACGGGCTTTCAAGTCTATTGGCTACACAAAGGCTCATTAAGGCTGTAGGTAACCTTAACACCAAGTAAATTCACAGCATATAGGCACAGAAATACACCCTTGAGAGTCAAGGTTAGTGATAGTAAAAAAAACTGATAAAGAAGAGAAAATACTAACTAAACTAGGTTATATTTACTAACAAATTCTAAACCTGCAGGGGTCATACAGGGCCTGGGAAATTGGAAGTAATCAGGTTTGATCTGAGGAAGGGAAAGGTAGCGCCAATTCCTTGGAACAAGTCACCGGCATTAACTTAGGTAAAAAAAAGGCCAATATGCTAGACCGTTAGACAGTATATATATGTAGTCCAGAGTCAGTGTACTGTTCCACTTCCTGTCTACTACACCTGTGCTAGAACACAGGTGTAATAAGGCAGGAACACACAGGTAAGTGCCCAAATACACACAAGTTCATTTTCATCTACTAACTTTGCTCACTGTAAATAAAGTATTATCATTTTTATTGCTCGTGTGACCTAATTAATGTTTGCATTGATAACTCATTACCTCATTACGATTGTGACCAGATATAAATATGTAAATAGTTCATTACATTTGTAACTTGTTCAGCTATCAAAAGTTTGTGGCCCAGTCCCTGGACCCCATTATGTACCTCTGTAATGTTGCGGTACAGTCCCTGGACCCATTATGTACCTCTGTAATCTTTTGACTGCCGCCCCCAGGATGGCTATGGGGTGCATAATAAAAGTTATTAGACTAACTACGGCGTTGTCACCAGGTGACGTGCGTACAGAGGCTGGTCGTGGCGTGGTATACGTCAACTACGCCAGGGTCGAGGACTTCGACAAACTCAAAGAACTGAATATTAATGTCTCTGGCTGCATCGTCATTGCTCGCTACGGCAAGATCTTCAGAGGGAACAAGGTGAGTGTGTCCTCTAAGAGCTAGCTACGGTTCTCTCACACACTAATATAGTTAGGATAAAAAAAAATAGCACAATCAACACTTATACCGTTATGTATAATCTGGTATACGTATGTGAGGATTTCCAACAACATTTCACCTATGTGATGTGATACATCTATACCAAAGATAAAAGTAGGAGTTACTCCTGTTTTTTTTTTTATGCAAAATGTTTTTATAGTAAAGCTCATAAATTTTAGTGCTTATTTTGTAATCCGGAATTCTCTCATTGGTAACAGGCAAATGAAATGAAAATACACTCTACCAGTGTGGAGATGATTTTATAAGAGAACCAGTGTTTGTAATATATGCATACGAGTTACGTAAGTTAGGTAAACAAGACACTCGATACACATATTAACCCTGAGCTTAAACAACTCCTGGGGATGTGACAGACATCACTTTGGATTGTGCCCGAGTTATGGCCAACATCGGGGAAGAATTAATCATTATGGGTTCTATACATTTAGTAGACTCAATGTTATTACCCAGTAATAGCATTGCATCCTTCATAGGAAATCCCTCTGAGACACCAACAGTCAAATACCCAGTTGAGGATATTGAAGTGATTCCTCCAGAATTCTCTTAAGGTCAATTCAGTGTCCGAGGTCACTTCAAAGCACCTTTGAAACAGTGCTTTGGTGTAGAGTTTTTAATGGAAGTGCATGCGTTTGGTATCCAACGTGTGTGACTTGATACATAAGACGCCTATGTAATAGTTAGGTATCTTTATTGGGAAACGTTTCGCCTACACCATTATCACATCTGTCACACTGCAACATCTCAGGATCTTGATACAAGGAATTCTTAAATGCTTATCCAGCCTATGGCCATGACGTACTTACAGTAGTTTCAACTCGACTGACTACAGTGTATAAGCCACTTCCCCGAGCATATGCTGTACTTTCAAAATTGATTGGATTGAACACATCGATTCCAGGCTGAGGGACTGATTACCTTTTTCTACCGTTCTTGTTTGTATTGGACTGATGAAGCCACTGTGTGGCAAAACGTTTCCTCAATAAAGATTCCTAAATGTTACAAAAAGTATCTCATTCTTCATCTTGAGTCGAGTACGGAGGAGGTAACAGAAGGAGTACAGATGTAAAGACGATGTCATCAGACCATCACCCTTGAAGACTCCACTACTACCACTACTACCTCCATTATTACCCCTCCACCACTTTCTTGTGCCCTCCCCTGTCTGCCTGCCTATAAATACCCCTTCTACCTGTCCTTTATGTTAGTGTGACTTTGTAAATGGTCCAAGTCGGACCGAAACGTCGTCGTAAGCTCCTCTTTTTTATATGTGCGGGTTGTGTGTGTATAGACTTGTATACTGTCAAAAGTACGACTTCACCTGAGTAAACACCATGGTGATCAGTGGACCAAGAATTTCGAAAAAAACACCTGAAGGGTCAAAAACTATCAGTTTCATATACTCCTAAATCTCTCTAACTTTTATTGTTTAACCCCATTGCAATCTAAACCATCCATTGTGATATCTAAGTTAACTATCTTATATGTTAAGTTAGTGTTGATTAAGTGGCACGTAAGTTCCCCAGTCTTCTAATATCATGTTAATTTTTCCTCTATAATCTACCTTGTCCATAATTACTACCGCACTTTTCTGTTTCGTAATCTTTTGAGGACAATTGTGTTGTAGAGGTCTGAGCACAGCTCAGTGTCATAGGGGAGGGAATGAATCGGAATAAAATGAGGATAAGAGGATATAGGAATTAGAGGCCTGGTCACAGACCGGGCCCCGGGGGCGTTGACCCCTGGAATTCTCTCCAGGTAGGTCTCCAGGTAGGAGTGTGAGAGGGAAGGAGGTAGGTAGGTAATGTGACAGGTCAGTGACAGGAGCGATAGGCAATGTGAGGTCACCCACCACCACCTCCACGGGGACAGCGAATATTACTATTCTACTCAAACAATTTATTATTAAGCCCTTGTACAATAATATATCTTGGAACAGGAGAACACTATTGGGTTAGATAAATGGGGATTGTACATCAGCAGTGAGACAACAAGGGTTACAATCTAACTGACGAAACAGAATATTTATTTATAATAAGTTCAGTGGGACAGTTCACCTCAAACTCACTCTAGCCACAGATCCCAAGACTTCCACTGTAGGAGCACTGCTCAAAGCCAGTACTCTGCCCAGTGTCTCCAACAGTCTCTCCAGAGACTCTCCAGCAGCCCTCTCCCAGAGCTCTGCACACAGGTCAGAGCTCGGCCAGAATCTCCTCTCTAGCTGTGTCCTAGAGCTTATAGGGTCCTTAAAGCACCCCCCTAAACTCCAGGTTTAGGGGTTCTCCTTCCCCCATGAGGCGTACACACGCCCCGATGGCATGGTGGCTAGCGCTCTTGCTTCACGCACGGAGGGCCCGGGTTCAATTCCCGGCGGGGCCGAAACATTTCGAAGTGTTTCGTTACACACATACACACACACACACATACATACATACAACAGGCCTAGTGTCTAATCGACATGTGCCTAGGACAAAATGGTAACTAACTAACACAGCGTGTGTTAAGACCTGACGCCTACCGTTATCACACCAAGGGAAGACTTCTCGAGCCAAGGCAAGGTTAGTTTAATGTTTATTATGCACCCCATACCCATCCTGTGGGCGGTAGTCAAAAGATTACAGAGGTACATAATTGGTCCAGGGACTGGACTCCAAAGTTTTGATAGCTGAGCAAGTTACAGCGGTAATGAACTAGAGCTGGTCACAATTATGACCAAGTTACAAAGGTAATGAGCTCCAGGTAGAGCTGGTCACACTCATGACAAGTTACAAAAGTAATAAACTAGATATGGTCACAATCATGACAAGTTACAAAGGTAATGAATCATAAACACGTCCATACATGGTTACAACCAAGAACAAATTACAGAGTAATGAAGAGTGAGTTAACAAACATTCTAGGGAATGCATCCATTGGTCCAACAACAGATGTTGCTAGGTACCTGTCCCTCTTCGACAGGACAGCCATTGCAAACAGCAGCAGGTTGCGCCAGGATCTGCTGCTTGCAGGAGCACCATCGACCCTTCCCAAGAGGTCCAAGAGTGGTGGACGCCTTGATTGCAGATCCCAGGCCCTCTCTGTCTGCTGGGAGGGGCTGTTTGTTGCTTCCACCTGGAGCCCTCCGGGTGCCCAGACATCCACCATGCACACGGATGCTGAAGCTTGAGAAACTGAGTGCACACTGCCTCCTGGGCCGCCTGGGGCGGGCCATGACCGTTTGTGGGCGGCCTGGGGTGATGGGCGTGAGGATCCTCAACTCCGTTGCTACCATCCTCACGTTTCCTAGGCTTGAACAGCGGCATGATGGGGGATAGATCATGTGTCTAGCCAGCACTTGTCACAACATGCGCTCCTAGGTGCTGCTCTACCACACGGAGGCAATACAAGCAGCGGCTATAACATTTATATAAGGAAGCCACAGCTTAGTACGTACTATCACCTTCGTGGCCTCACACTGACTGCCAAGGCAAGGGCTGTAACAATTTACACTGGTTGGTGAAGTCAGCCTGTGACCTCAGTTGGCCTACATCACTGCAGCGAGTCATATATATACCCAGAGTCGTGTGTAGTATATATATATATATATATATATATATATATATATATATATATATATATATATATATATATATATATATATATATATATATATATATATAATAAGGTTAGGTAAGTTTTCTAATGATATATAATATATATATATCCCAGCTTCTTTGTTGCCACAACATGTCTATCTAGTTAGCAGGCACCTCATGTCTCAGTGGTATTTCACCCAATTCACATCTGAAACCCGGGTTCAATTCTGGCTGATTGGGGACATATCGGGAAAATCTAAAACCAGCTGTCCTCTTTTACACTTAGTAAATAAACACCCGCGTGATAGTTGACTAAAGTTACTTCTTGAGATAGATCCCAGTGGAAAAAACTACGCTGAAATTTTCTAGGTTATTGACATTTTTAGGGTAATTTAAATAGTCTACAACAGCCATGTGTATATTACAGCCAGAGCCGGCCTTAGGTGCGGAGCCCAATTGGGAACAAGTTTGGTGGGCCTCATGTATGGAAAACAATCAAACTGTGCGCTTAGAAAATGCATTTGAGTTAATAGACCAAACAGATGTAAGCTACATTTTAATATCAAATTCATACACGTCAGCCTACAAGTAACAAACAAAATTTGTATATCGCCTCTGAAAAGTACATAGTCACAATACCACTTGCTTTAGTGACTGTGAAATGATTTATTAAAAATATTAATTTATTTTTGTTCTAGCGCGGGGCCCCCTTAGGCGCGTGGCCCAATTGGGACCAATCGGTCCATTCGGCTTAAGGCCGGCCCTGATTACAGCCTGACTTACAGTGACTCTTGTACCCTAGGTGCTTCATGCCCAGGAGCGAGGCGCCAAGGGCATAATCCTCTTCTCGGACCCCAGTGATGTTGCCCAAGAGGGAGTGGAGGCACAGGATGTATACCCCAACTCTTGGTGGCTCCCGGGGTCCGGCATGCAGAGAGGAAGCACCTACATGGGTGATGGGGACCCACTTACTCCTGGATGGCCCTCAACAGGTGGGTGGCTGGTGTCCTGGGTACGATAAACACTGAACACCACTCACTCTTACTCATCCCACTTGTTCACACAACTCTTACTCTCATTTCCTCACCCACCTGATTGATCAAATAATCATCCGTTGACTCGGTCATCCAAACATCCGTTCATCCAGTTGATGCCTGGTGGATCAGACACTGATCCACCAGGAGGCCTGGTCTCAGACCGAGCCGCGGGGGCGTCGACCCCCGAAACCCTCTCCAGGTAATCCACCTTACCTTTCACCCACCTGCTCATCCACATGATCACCACCAACGAAAATAAGTCAATTTTTTTTAACTTTATTGAGTTACTATGGAAGACAGTTGTAAAAATATTAACTTGTGTAAGAAACCAGAATTAACTCACCCGCATATACACTGCACGGAAGTATTTTTTGTATATGTTGAGGACCTTCCTGACGTTACTTATCTGTGTTTGTATCAGGCATAACTTCAGCAAAAAATTTTATCAGTAATGTTTATCATCAACAAGTATGATCTTTGATCATTGCTATCAATAATTATCATCTAATTTTTATCCCTCAATACTAAGCATTAGCTGTTATCGTGAAATGAAATAATGAAAGTTAAGATGGTCCTTGTGTGTACCCCACAACCCCGCAGCTCAGGCCTACAGACTCCAGGTTGAAGATGCCCAGCTGCCCAAGATTCCCTGTCAACCCATTGGTTACGACGATGCTCGTGTTATACTGGAGTGAGTAGTGGGTGTGGGAATGGGTAGATTGTGGGAAGTGGTTGATTGAATGGATGGGACGATGGGGGTGGAGGGGGTAATTAAGAGATAGAATAAGCCGGATGAGGAATAATGTTAAAAATAATCATTGTTTACAAATCATTCACTGACAAATATAATAGTCAATAATAAAGTACAATGAAGACCACTCACTGCTTGTGGTAATATTAAACATTTGTTATGGACATATGTTAGGTCATATCGAATAGTTTAACCTTGGTCAGGTCACAGGTCATGGACTCTCACACACACACACAAAGGGAATGTTAACCCTGTTGTCTGTGACCTGCAGGAAGATTGGTGGCACTCCAGCCCCCGGTCATGACTGGAAGGGCGGCCTGACGGGTGTGGCCTACAACCTGGGACCTGAGCTGCAAGATAGCTACTCCTCCTATACACTGAGACTCAACACCCACAATGTGCTCCAGGTCTACCGTTCCTTCAATGTTATTGGCACCATCAAGGGAGTGGACAGGTGAGTAGTGGAGAGAATGTTATTGGCACCATCAAGGATGAGCCAGGTGAGTTAAGAGTGGAGAGAGAATGTTATTGGCACCATCAAGGGGGAAGTGGAGCCAGGTGAGTTAAGAGTGGAGAGAGAATGAGAAACAAAGAGGAAGAGAGAAGTACAGTGTGTAAAGTGTTGGGATCAGCAACATGAATGCGAAAAAAATATTTTGTTTAAATAAAAATAATATAGTGTAAGGGTTTTATTGGTATCTTTTCATTATTCTGTCTTTACTCTGAACCTCATAAATTTACTACACTATTTCGGGTGGCGTGGGATGGGGAAAGAGAAGGGCCCAACAGTATTATAAGGACACGTATTTTGTGATACCTACATTAATATGAAGGAAACGTGTCGGAGGCATGAGCCCTATAAAGAAAAAAATGTCTTATTCATCAACTTGGCCATGTTGTAAGCCATCATTATGACACTTATGTTACGCGAGAACACCGTAGTATTTTGGTACAGGACACGTGTTCTCCAACTCCTTTGCTAAACAACTGCTCATCATGACCTGCTTTCACTAGTGGGCCACCCTCACCTGTGACATCACCTCCAGCTGCTACATTTCTGCTCCAGTATAAAAGATCTGATCGCATGCGTCTACTTTAGGCTAAAAGATTGACCACCTCCTATCAAGGCTGAAGGACGGACTTACTACCTCGTAATTGCCTCCTTAAGATACCCAGCGTTGCACACGTCATATTTTAGTATCACCGACTAGTTTTGACTTTCATAAAGTGTTGGCATTGCCGTTCACAGACCGCTATGTGATGATTGGCAACCACCGTGATGCCTGGGGTTACGGTGCCTCTGACCCCTCCAGTGGCACTGCCCAGATGCTGGAGACTGCCCGTGTCTTGGGCCAACTCATCAGTAGCACAGGTGAGTGCCCATCAGGTTTTTGACAGTCTTAGCTTTTATCTTCAACATTACCTTTAACCTGTTGCTTATTTTAAGTCATTTTGGCTGTTCCATTACTAGTTTTATCTTTGGTGTTTGTTTTTTAGTTTAATATCTTTATGCACCCCATACACATCCTGTGGTGTTTTGGTAAAGGGTATGTTAAAACTTTAATTTAGTTACCATTATCTCGGTAAAGGGTATGTTAAAACTTTAATTTAGTTACCATTATCTCCCCAGAATGCTATGAATGATCATGGGTTTATTCCTGTAGAAAATATACACACGTTTTAATACATCCTTGTAACACTTGTATCTGATAATTAAAATAGTTTACAAGCTTCTGAAATGCCTAGTATTAATTTTTTTTTCAAAATTTTATGAGTGGCTTGTTAAAAATGTGTCCACTTCGGTACAGTACTGAAAAGCGCTAAAAGAACAGAAATAATTATTGCCATTATAATCTTAATTTAGGCTTGAGCGTGACCGAAATGCTCTGCATAACCATGGGCTTTCTGCGTGCACAACTGTCACCATATTTGTACCAACATTGTATCACGTGGAAATAAATCTTTGAACTTCAGTTCTGTACAACTCGTGTATTGCTAACATCACGTGTGTGTGCAATACAAGAACTACACTCAACCACTTGAGCTCTGGAGAAGAGTTCAACTCCACTTGAGCTCAGGGAAGGGGGGGGGGTGAGATTTAAAATTCGTGCACTCGGTTAGGTACAGTGTCCTTCCTCCAAAACTTTCCATTATAACTTCAGGTTATCTGGTCAGTTTCAAATTTTCAGCCTTGAACTAAAACCAGGTTAAGGTTTGAGGAATTTGAAGATGAACGAAATTTAACGGAGAACCATTCATAAAATGTCTCTTATTTTCCCCCCTTCCCCCCTAAGGCTGGCGACCACGCCGAACTCTCGTCTTCTGCAGTTGGGGAGCGGAGGAGTTCGGTCTTATTGGCTCCACGGAGTGGGTGGAGGTGAGATGCCCTCCAGGTATTTCGCAGGACAAGTTAACTACTTGATAACTTTATTTTTTAAAGGGGTGGAGGGGTAAGCCAGTGGAAGGCCTCGGTCAGATGACCAAAAGCTCTAGCTGCGGGTCATCATATGACTAAGACCCTTAACTTAACCTTACTCTCAGTGAGAGAATATATATATATATATATATTTTTTTTTTTTTGGGGCGGGGGAGAAAATTTAAAGATGACTTACCTCCTCATTTGGAAATATTCTGGGGAAAATATACAGGAATACAGTAATTTATTCTGAGATTAAAACACAGGTGCAACAGCTGGGTATATTTAACTCTTCTCCAGGCTGAGGGACTGACCACCTCAAATACTTTTTCTCCAATGATGGACGGATTATATCATCTTTATTTCACTACTGCACCTCCTGTATTTGACTGAAGAAGTCTACTGTGTGGGCGAAAAGTTTCAACAATAAAGACACCCAACTGTTGTACATGTCTTAGTGTTCAGCTTGTGGGTATTTCATAGCATTTTCAACATAACAGTAATTTATTCTCCAAAAAGTATTAAAATAATAATAGTCTAGTTGGGCTTTTTCCTGCGCTACAAAAAAGATACAAAAACATGCCTGTGTACTGTAGTTATTGTTATGAGCTGTATTGGCTTGTTTTTTGTAAGCTTAACACAGGGGTGTGTATGTACACTGTACCAGTGTTCGTACCATAGGGTCAAAGGTATACATATATGTCATGTATACATACATGCTTACTCATAAGACATGTGCACACACAATACACATTAAAGCACAGTGCTAGCACTCACAGGCAATACAAAGTGTACACTACTCTCTTGTACTCCCACAACATACATGTATGCACGTCACAGAATATACACAAAATGTGTACAGATACAAAAAATACATTCGATTTTTTTTCACCATATCAGTTGTCTGCCACCAAGACAAGTTGACTCAGAGAACACTTGCAACAATAATGCGGACATCAAAATTCAAATGACGCTCTGACATGCAACATCTCTATCCATCTTTCAGAGTACAGACATTGTATTTATCCCCTTCAGGGTCTGGCTATACGGTTTTTCCTAATTTCATATATTTTACCATACTTGCACTCCAACGCCACGGCAAATCCCACTTGTATCCACACACTCCGATTTAGCAGACTCCCAAATGGGATGCTCAGGTCCCTCCCTCCAACATCTCCTGGGATGACCATCTATCATTCCTTCCTTCCTCATATTTATACTCCTCTGTCAGCAGTGTGTATACTTGTATAGTATGCATGCTGATGTATACACAATCGCCTCGTTTTTTCACAGCACCTGCATCTACCAACGTCCATTCCCAAATATCTAAATACACTAACTTCATCCATATTCCCTCCAATCTGAGTATCATATATACTTGTATTAGGCAATAATTAAAAATGACAGGATATTAATTACAAGTGTACTTTATTATATTTTCTTTACTAGCATTCTTTACCAATTTATATTATATAAAAGCATTTTGTTTTGAAGTGTTTTATCACGTCCTAAATTATCATTCCTTACTCTCAAGAACTTCACCATTTTTTCCTCCCAGAAAATACGACCTCTCCTGAAGATGAGCATCTTAACATGGTCCTACATGTCCTAAACACAACTGTGTTATGTTATGAAGAGTAAGTCACATTATCGTGACTGGAATACACAAATAACCCCCATTTGTGAAAGAAAACTACAGAAGACTTCGGTCAGTCCTCACGCCCTGTGATTTGATAATTTATATTTTTTTAGATAGGCTATCAAGAGCAGAAACAGCACCACGAAAAATGGATTTTGCGCACTTCCTTTCCTGATCATGCCGACCTCTTGCTTCAACAGCTCATTCTTTCTACTAAGTCTCAAGTTAATGACGTTTTCTTTACTCTCCGTCAACATGCTATTCTCTTTCCCAAGATCTCTGTAACCTTCTCACTACCATTGTTTTTGACAACGCTCTCCTTATTCCCAAATACATTCTTCCAATCTACAGAACAAACTTCAAGCCCTTGGCCTTTATAAATTCTCCCTTACTGTTACTAATGTCTTTTTATACTCTTTTATTCATTTATAGTTTCACTTCGAGGGTTTTGGTTGTTTTTTTTTGTCTTAATATGATTGTGTGTCTTAAGCCAGCCCTCGGTGTTCCACAGGAACATGTGAACAAGCTACAGGAACGGGCGGTAATGTACCTGAACACTGACACCTGCGCCTCAGGACCAATCATTCATGTACCCAGCAGCCCCTTACTCTGGGATCCTATCACCATAGTCATGAAGATGGTAAGCCTGTCTCCTTGTCTGTGTGCCTGCCAGCTGTGATTGCAGGGGGGTCGACTCAGCTCCTGGCCCCGCCTGTGTGTGTGTTTGTCTTCATCCTGTGTCACACTGATGCTTATTTGTGCCCTTGTCTAGGACCGTCTACAAGTTTGACAACGGTAGTGTGTTTGTGTAGTATCATATTCTGTTAGTCATTGTTCTTAGCGGAAAGTGAAAGCGCATGTTTGTAATTTAAGGAGCGGAGTTACACTTGTGGTATTCTGGTTTCGATATTTAATCTACAGGTACCTAATTGTTTTCAAAGTCTCCCGAGGTTGTAGTACTTATTGCTTCCTCTTGTAAACCACTCCATTGGTTTACCTCTTTGCAGAGACATTTGTTTTCGATTTTAATATTCTATCAGTAGCTCTGTTTATTAGGAGGTATAAATGTATATAGAGTAGTTTATATTCAAGGAGGAAAAATTGTACAAGCCTTCAAATATTGCTGAGGCAGCAGTGTTAAGATTTGCATTTAAATATTCAGACTGTCTCAGGCGCTCTCCCTCTCTCTCTCACACCTGTGAGGTAGGAACTCTTAATTTACCACCTTTGATCTAATGAAGGTTAGGTTAGCTCCAATTCATGACAGTTGACACTATAGCACAAGGGTGTTTTTTTTTCTGGCATTACTCTCGGCTTGTTTTTGGCACTGGTGTCTCATTTTTGAACCGACACTTCTGATTCAGCCTTAGGTCTTCCGTGGCACTGTAACGATGCACTCGTGGCATAAATCTGGCCCACTTTTATGTCACTGTATATAATGATTGTAATTTCAGGATGGCATTCTTACAGGTGCCAGGGGTTCGTGATGGTGCCACGCTATACGATGAGTGGGAGGCCTATAATGTCGCCCTGAATCAAGCACCGACAAAGTAAGTTAAGAGGCGCAGGGAAAAGTGAAAGTGAATGAGGGAAAGTTTAAGAAAGTGAATGAGGAATGGAATATGGGAAATACTTTGTAAAAGGGGTTTAGGGCAAATAGAGAAAGGGAAGTAAAAGGAAAGAATTGGAATATAGTGAAACTGAAAGAGGACAAGGTGGAAAACAGGAGACGGGAAAGAATATAAGGATAGACAGGCATAACAATAACAAGCATAGAAAGTCTAAAATTGTACAAGGAACTTGACTGTTAGATGATAGAACACTAAGATACAATCAATATTATTGGTGCATATAATTATGACAGAATTATTATTTATCAATTATTATTACTGTTGTGAGGAAGCACAAGACCTGAGGGGATCATGGAGTGCCTGGAGCACAGCATCTGTATATAATAAAACATGACTGGTGGATGGTAGCAAGGTATTATAATCAGTAAATGTGACACAATGTAAACAGCCTAACTTACTCTTCCAGAATCTTGACTCTGGGTTCAGGAAGACACAATGTAAACACAGCCTAACTTACTCTTCCAGAATCTTGACTCTGGGTTCAGGAAGTGACTACGATTCATTTTCTTTCTACTGCGGCATCCCGTCTGTGGACTTGACTTTTCAGAGAGACAAGGTAAGGAAAACAATATATAATTTCCTGCTCTGTATTGGGGCTGTATACAGTGACATCGCCAGGATTTCAGTCTGGGGAAAGGGGGGGAGGGGACTTCAAAGTCATATGTCAAAAATATAGTTTTTAAAACTGATTGCCAATATGCACGTGAGAGGTCCTACACTGTCGTGTTTTTGTGGTCACTGGTCAATATAAATAGTAAAATTTCCCATTAATTGAAAAAAAAACATGAACGTTTGTATATGGGGAAGGGTGTTGGCAGCACTATTAACCCCCTTCCCCTGGTGGCTGCCTCACTGGTTGTATAAATTATACACCAAGTATTTCCATATATGCCTTGACATAGTCGTTTTTATGTCATGCACAAGAGCGCTAAATCTGAATGGGTCATAGATTGCTAGGCTGCTACGAGGACCCCAGTGAAAATAAACCACTCACTTGTTTTTTGGGTTATCCGGCTTAGGTAAACTTACACCAAACTCTATTTCTCTCTCTACCAGAACAAGTACGACATCATCAAATACCCTTACTACCACACTGGCTACGATACCTTCTACATGATGGATAAGCATGTTGATCAAGGATTCAGGATCCACCAAGGATGTGGTAGGATGGCATCCCTCCTGCTGAAGTACTTCGCAGACACTCTCATCGTTCCATACAGCCTGCAGCACCTGCCGGAGGCCATGACGGACGCCCTTGACACCTTCAGGAAGAGTGGCACGCGAGACAAGATTATTAACATATATGGGAAGTATGGTAAGTAAAATGCTACTTACCGTTTGTTTGAATTATTAACTATATTCCTGAGGTGCTAAACTCATGGGGGCCATATGGTGCTTGGGGACCGGGAGGTAATAATATTAATATCTATTTCTACAAGTACATGTACAACTTATACAGACCATAGCTGACATCACTAACATACTACTATATAGAAAGCAGCTTGTTATGCAGAGCATTTCCGGCAAATTAGGTCAGTTTTGTCCCCATTTTGGTGAACATAGACAACCGGTGTAAATAAACACGCCCAATGTTTCAACCGTTTCCGGGAATCTAACCCAGACCCCTCACCGTGTGAAGCGAGAGCTTTTGCCACCAGACCACGGGCCACCGTACTTGCCCGAAATGTTCCGCATAAGTATGGGCTTTCTGCATGCACAACTAAATGTCACCCATCTCTGTACAAACATTGTATCATGGTGAAATACAATATTGTTGTTGTTAGTGTTATTATAAACTATTCAGTGGTAGTGGGTAGTGCGTTTTGCTGGGATTATGGTGTCTTCTGGGAGAGTAGCCTAATAGACTAGGTGTCCTTGGCGAGTGATCTGGCACAGATGCCACCCCACACTAGCACCGCCGCGTACCACTGACTTCAGACTCAGACCTCGTTTAGAAAATCACCATGCAGCACCAATTTTGAGGTCCACTGCTTTATTCTGACTTCTGTTATATGCATTTATGTCATTTTGCAGTTCTTTTGGAGGCGTCTTTGGCAAAGTTTACCGATGCAGTTACGGTCTTCCAGAGCCAACTAGAGCAGCTGAGGACAACGGACTTAGAGTGAGTGATTTTGTTTTTAATCAAGAACAGATATATGTACTATAATGTGTAGCAATCCTGCTTTATTTAGCTACGTATTCTATCACGCAAAATGGTTTTTACTAGGGAGGTAGTGAAATTAGTCAGCCTGAGCTGGGAGACTTCAGTAGCAGATGAGGATATCGGGTAGCCCATTATGAATACTGAAAAGTAGAGCAAAAATGGTTGTTGGAGGCAGAGCAAATCTATAAAAAAAAAGGAAAAGGACTTTTTAGTATAATGGGTGGTTTACTGGATGAACGTTTGTATTAGGAATGGGTGATTGTTACTGAATTCAAGGAGGGAGGGGTGAGTCGTCATGGGGCATGAAGTGTGGGTGAGATGTTGTTTACATATTCTCTCCATTATAAATGTAAATCCATTTATCTTTCAGCTCTTTGCAACTTGTGACTTCATTACCTTTTGTACCGTGTTTAACTATGAAAACCTTCGGGTCCAGTCCCTGGACCCATTATGTACCTCTGTAATCTTTTGACTACCACCCACAGGATGGGTATGTACTATGGGCTGCATAAGAAAGAAATTAAACTAACAACTCTTGAGTGGTATAAATGAAGCCTCCCACCTCTCGTAAATCATGCCGGGTCACCATTTGGAGAAGACCCTGGCCGGTGGTACCGGTAAACCTTCAACAACAACAACTCGTAAATCAGAGTAAAACCGGGAGGAGGGGGGAAGTACTGTATTAGGAAATAACAGATGCAAATGTATTTGTTTATTCAGAAAAAAATCACCTGGCACTAGTTTTTAATATACAGTAGCTGTGGTGCCAGGCTTATGGAGATAGAACCAGCAAGACTGGCATCTAAAGATGCATGTAGAAACTTGTTTTGGGACTGCCTCCTTGTAAGCTGCACTTAGAGCAAGCACTGTTGACACCGACACTCTGAGACACTTCTCTCAGACTTACAAGTGGCTATGGGACAAATTTCTAGCTAACTGCAGTAAAGGGATTCCACACTGCTTACACGAAACTGAAAAGGGAACAACTTACTTGATGTAGTGGCTATGTGTATCCTGGACTTCCTAAGCTATAAACCCCCTCCAAACACCACGTGTGTGGGAAGATTCTTTATCTGCAAATTGAGTGGTATTAGTGTCTTGTATTAACTTAGAATCCCCAGCCCTAGGGTATATCCTCCAAGCAATATCTAAACAGTAAGAGGCACTAGCTTCCAGACTTGAACTTAAGAGACGACGCTGGTACATACCAATACAAAAGCGTCCGTCCGCTTAAGACCCACAGATAACTCACTAACGTTTCCCCCAGAAAACTGGCCAGATACTGAGAGAAAGAAAGTCTAGTCTTACTGCAATAGGTCTGGATGGAGAGAGATATCCGCGGTACTTCGGGATCTCTCCTCCGGGGCCCCAGGACAGATGTTGAGTCTCGTGGGGGGTGCTGCTTGTTCACAGCACGTGTTGTCTGGATGATGTCCAGTCTGGTAAGAACACAGGTCATGCGTCGTGAGCCTCACACTGCTTGACCTCCGCAAGGGATTGCCATTTCTCTTTGGCTAACATAACCTAATGCTTGCCTATTTAAGGCTTATATCTACCTATATGAAGGTGCTAGAACTACATTATTAATATCTAACGTTGCCTCAATAATCCTACTATTAGTTTCTAACTGTACAAACTTGCCTAGGTGTTCCTAGGAGAATAAATCTATCAACTAAAATGTACACAATAGTTACCTTCGCCAACTTGAATGTGTGTGCTTGTTTTGGTTGGGTGTGTGGGTTTATAAACTCCGAGGGCCGATCCATGTTATGTTTAAGGCTCCTAACGGCTCACTTACCCTGTGGAACTTGCGTGACTCAAAAGTTTCCACAATGCGTATTAATGAGAGATCTTTAAGTCAAAGGACACAAGTGCAACTAATACGACAGTTTATTGTGGCACAGTTTCGTTCTCCAGGAGCTGTCAAAGCAGCAGCAGCTGCTGCTGCTATGACTAGCTATGACGTTATAAGTCACACACTTGTGTACCGCCTGCCACAGGCCTCGGTTCCACGGTAGGCAAGACAGGCAGGTTCCTCCACTTTCTTAATTATACGCCTCCAGACATCCAAAGTGTATTTCTTATTACAATATCTCTCACGAACCCCCAAGACAGGTGCAGGTTACTTAGTTGGAGCCCCTGTTGGAGGTGCTGTTGGCACCTGCAGCAGATGCTCCAACAGCTATCATCTTCTCTCTCGTATAGTCCTGTCAGCATCCGGGCCATCAACGACCAGATGATGAAGCTGGAGCAGGTCTTCATTCTGCCAGCTGGTCTGCCAGGTCGACCAACTGTCAGGTAGGTGCATCAAATGATATTTATATTTACCTTTTATTGTCAAGAGTACTTAGTGTTCTCAGATCAAAACATTCTTCAAATCTCACAAATTGAAGAGAAACACTAGAGTTTTTAAATGTTATTCGGTGCTCTACGGAATAAGAATCCCCCACATTACGCTCTCATCCCAGGCAAAATAAAACTAATCCCTGAAAGTTGAAAGAATTCTCAAAAATAGTCTATAATCAAATAAATTGAATAAAGAAAGGTTAAAATATCCTGTAGCATTTACAAAAAGTCAATCCCTAAGACCCCTATAAGCATTCTGCATTTATGAAATCCCCGACTCAAAAAGCCAAAGCTGTAGTAGATCTCCCCCACACAAATACCACCGTTGAGGTAAAGATAGATTAGATGCATTAGAGACTAGTACAGAGAATGTTACATAGATAACCCCCACATAGCAGAGAGAAGCTCACGACGGGGTTTCGATCCGGCTTGGGTCATTTAGTGTGACTTGTAAAAGGTCCAAGTCGGACCTGTGTGGGTTATTTGTATTGTACCAGTCAGGGTATTGTGGCTTTATTTACAGAGGATTGTTTGAGACAGTGACGTATCTTATACAAAATGACTACTGTTTTGAGTACAGTGTAATAAAAAGTGTGTGGGAAACTACGATGTTTGGGACGAGGTAAAAATAAAAGAAAATAGATTTAGGTTATTATTAAGATGGGATATAGAGAAAAAAATCATTTTTATATATTAAAAAAAGTTTTTGCCTTTTTTTTAAAGAAAAGACTTATACGAAGTGTTGGTAGAAGAAAAAAAAACAGGAAAGAGAAACTTTAATTTTACGATGTTTCTCCCACAGTGAGCGAAATGTCATTAAATATTTCCCTGCTTAGTGTCTGAATTACCACTTGTGTGGATGATTGACTTCATTTCTATATCTCGATAAAAAAAATTTAATAAGTAATAATTCACTGTTTTTCAGACACGCAGTTTTCGCCCCGAGTCAATTCGACAACTACGCCCCGTCACACTTCCCGGGAATTTCCGATCTTCTGTATAAAATAGAAGAGTTGGACGCGACTGAGCGTCTTAAGAAAGAAGAGGAAATCAAGAGGCACATCTCTGATCTTACTATTATGATGGAGAGAGCCGCCAGCTTCTTACAGGACCTCCACTTGATCTAAGAGGAGCCGCCAGCTTCTTACAGGACCTCCACTTGATCTAAGAGGAGCCGCCAGCTTCTTACAGGACCTCCACTTGATCTAAGAGGAGCCGCCAGCTTCTTACAGGACCTACACTTGATCTAAGAGGAGCCGCCAGCTTCTTACAGGACCTCCACTTGATCTAAGAGGAGCCGCCAGCTTCTTACAGGACCTCCACTTGATCTAACAGGAGCCGCCAGCTTCTTACAGGACCTCCACTTGATCTAAGAGGAGCCGCCAACTTCTTACAGGACCTCCACTTGATCTAAGAGGAGCCGCCAGCTTTTTACAGGACCTCCACTTGATCTAAGAGGATATTGTATTACCGTCTTGTATTCTGAAGCAAAATAAGAGCATAGTGAAGCTGAACTGTCAGTGACGTAATGGTCACAAATTTTATTTCTGAATTTAGGGCTGTGTATTTCAGAAGATCAAGAATTAGACACCTGCAACATCTGGGTATCTTTATTTGTAGACGTTTCGCCACCCAGCGACTTTGTCAATACAAGGATATAATGTGAAGACTGTAGAATTATATACAAAAGATGATTACGTCTGGCGGAGGATTCATCTGTTAAAACTTGCATTTGCAGTCATGGTGGTGGCCCATGTTAACCTCCCTATGGTGTATAAATACGCTTAGTTGGATGAATCTTATTGTAGCCAGGTGGCCCAGTAGTTTACGTACTGGCCTGGAGTTTTCAATCTCACCTGCCATGAGTTCTAACCCCCCACCTGTACCCTGGTTTATCCTTTATTTACTTTACTCTGCGTTAACAGTGAAGTCATAAATAGTAAAATATCCTTTAATAAATGTTCTGAACTGTACACGATGTGTTATTCACCAAACTATATATTTACAAGCATGAGGTTAACCCACTGAGATCATTATAATGTTTTATGCTCACCATACCCATACCTGGAGAGGGTTTCGGGTAATAACGCCCCCGCGGCCCGGTCTGTGACCAGGCCTCATGGTGGATCAGAGCTTGAACATCCAGGCTGTTACTGTTGGGAAGTAGCCAAAAGATTACCGAGATACATATTGGGTTCAGGGATTGGGCTTCAGTTTTGAGAGCAAAAAGTCAATGATAAAAATTAAAAGTTCTGTTTAGTAGAAATCTAAAGCCAAAACAACTAAGTGTTTTCAGTGAGGCTAATGGAATTTTTGGCTTCGTATCAGAAAAGTATAAAGAATACTAGTCCTAAGGTTAGGCTTGTGGTTGAAAGGAAATCAAAAACCACAATAGCTTTATTCAGTCGACGCCATACTGCAATAAACACAATGAAAGTATAAATGCTATAATACAAACAAAAAGCGAAGCATAGGAGTGAAGTTACTCTTCAGTCGCATAACATAGGATTATTTTATCACCTCTCAGTGCCAACAATACTGTTATGCGTCTCCATTATGTCAAGTGGACATAAAAGCGATGGAAAACATGCAGAGAATAACTGCAAAGTTACCAGGAACTTCTCCAATGAAAAGAACTTGACTTATATGGGCCAGTAGGCCTATTGCAGTGTTCCTCCACTTTTACGAAGACCGAATGTGCACTCTGGGAAGGAGCAGCTCAGTAGTATGTGTAGGTGGAGAGTGAAGTGTGACACATGGTGCCCTGGGATAAGGTCAGGTAGACGATGTGATCAACTGATCATGTGGCTCCTGTGTTGATAAGACAGATGTGCAACAGTTTGGTATCTTTATTCTGAAACGTTTCGCCTACAAAGTAGGCTTCTTCAGTCGAGTACAGAAGAGTTAGCAGAAGCAGTAGAGATGTGAAGACGTAGATTTGAGATGGTCAGTCCCTCAGTCTTGTCAACCTGTCGGTAGTTAGTATGCATAACGTTTTCATATTCGACTCCTATATTGTTGGGTAGCTGGTGCTTGGCCTTTTTGAGTATCACGTATGCTAATGTTTATGAAATATTGTAGTTTCCAGTATTATAATCAAGGTGTCAGGACCGAAACGTTTTTCTAATAAATATCCTAGTGTTTTTTCACGTGTCTTTCCAAAGCAATTTGTCGGTATCTGTTACCAATGTTCATACTATACATTATTATAGCTTGAAGTTAAAGTGTGACACCTCCCTGGTTATTAACTAGCTATTCACCATGACTGACGAAATCGCTATAACACGGTTATAAACAAACCATGGCATGCTTATACACCCCCATGAATTTTATGTTTACCAGTGATTTATCTTCGTTGTACATCTTGTGGCAATAAATTCAGAATTCTCATCTGCTCTTCTATGTCATTTCAAAACTTTTGCCTGAAAATTTGTGGGTATTTTTTTTTGTATACATTAACTGTGAGGAAAAATCTCACTCATTTGTGGGAGGCTGGCCAGATCACAGTGGCAACTGGGTGCACCTGGGTAGCTAGTGAGTTTTGTTATGCAGTGTTCTGCAAGACGTTTGAGAGGTTTGTTGTGGTCGCGGCTCTTCTCTGCCTATCCTCTACTCTCCATTAATCCACATGGGCACACACAAGTGACGGCTTCGTCTGACTTGTATTATCACCATTCGGCTTAAAGGTAAATCCATATTTTTTTTATGTAAGAGCTTGACTCCCCAGTTGAACCTTGAGATGGAAGGGGGCCCTTGATGCCGGCGAAAAAGGGACCTTGAAGCAGGAAACCGAAGCTACCCTTCCTTTACTTTGGCCTTGATGCCGGTGAAGAGCTCTTGATGCAAGAAACTGAAGCTACCCTTGCTTTACCTTGATCACCCCTGCTTATCTCCCATCACCCAAGCCTGGGTTCTGACACACAAGGTCACACCAGCAAATAATCTACAGAACAGTAAAAAAGAAATCTATTGCTGGAACTATGATAAGGATAATGCAGTTAATTTTCCAGATTATCGTTCTACAGATTATAATGGAACACCTGTTCAGCGTTTTGGTTACCTGCCTACTGAAGATAATTATGTACCTCCGTTTTAACCGATAACCTATTTAGTTTCTTCCCAAATTAACGTAGCATCCTAACTGCACTTTTACTATTTTGTACTCGACATAATACTCCAATCTACGATAATAAAACGAAATATTGGAGTTAATGGCTTATGCCATTAACTCCAATATTATGCCCAGCCCTTCACATGTACTGCATCTGGGTATCTTTATTATAGACGTGTCGCCATCCAGTGGCTTTATCAATACGAATTCAAGGACATAATGTGAAGGTAGAAGTGTATACAAAAGATGGGGTAGTCAGTCAGCCTCGGATGACGGACTCATTACCTCTTCTTTTTGTGAAATGTGTTTGATTTTTAAGACCTATTTCCTCTCGGTATTTACACATTACACTAATTACAATAGGGAGTCTGAGAAAAGCAAATTATATTCTATCAGTCACTAAAGACATGTTTATTAAACATTAGGACTGACTGAAACACGTCTCCAGGTCCAGACCAAGTGTTTTCAAGGCTTCTTGAAGAATGCAAGATGGTACTTATAGAGCTGTTAACTACTTTTCAATATATAACACCACACCCTTGCATCGTACCTGGCATGTGGAAAGTGGATGATGATAATAATAATAATAATAATAATTATAATTATTAATATAAGTACATGATACAACTTATACAGACCATAGCTGACATCAATTACATACTATATAGAAAGCCCTGGTTATGCAGAACATTTTGGGTAAATTTAGGTTATATGAAAGTCCCTTGAAATTATTGCCCAATTTGCCTGACGTTAATAGTGGCAAAAACTGTTAGAATCCATAAAGTAAATATATTCAGAAGCCACAAATAACCTGCCCACAGTCGGACGTTTTGGTCCGTCATGGGTCACTAACTAGCCACGGTATTGTACCTTTTTATTCAATATAATTAGAAGCCATGTAATCAGATGTCAGAAGTTGATGAAGCCGTATGCAACGCTGAGGCATCTTCACTGACGAAACTTTTCACCTGAGCAGTAGGCTTCATCAGTCGAATACAGAGGTGATTACAATAATGGAAAGGCAGTTTGGGGTGATCAGTTCTTAAGCCTTTAAGAGATCAGGTTCGATACAAGAAAGAATTAATACTAAATTTAATGCTTATCAATAACGATAACCATAATTTTTATACGGGTGGAATGGTAAGCCAGTGGAAGGCCTCGGTCAGAAAACACTTGTCAGGTTTCCTGACAAACCTTACCTAACCTTCAAGAAGGACAGGTCAAATTCCCTGCATCAAGAGCCCCTTCACCATCATACATCTTACTATTTTACTTTATTTTGTCTCCTGACAGATGGTTTCCCAAAACATCATAGCGACAGTTGTGGCTGCGGCAGTCGGCCTCCTGGTTGGTGGCCTAATAGGTCACCTTGGCACTGGTACTGACACTATCTCCAGCAGTGACAAGGAGAAGATCAGGTCAGTATAGATCTGTGAGATCACTTCAGCTAGGTATTCTATTGAAAGAATTAGACACATGTGCAACATTTGGGTATCTTTATTTGTAGACGTTTCACCAACCAGTGGCTTTATCAGTACAACACTAGGACGTAATATGAAGACTGTAGAACTATATACAGAAGACATGGTAATCAGTCCCTGAACCTTGGAGTTGAGGACTACATCGTACTCTTGAAGACTACGATGTAGTCAGTCAGTCCCTGAACCTTGGAGTTGAGGACTACATCGTACTCTTGAAGACTACGATGTAGTCAGTCAGTCCCTGAACCTTGGAGTTGAGGACTACATCGTACTCTTGAAGACTACGATATAGTCAGTCCCTCTGGAGTTGTCTGTGCGGACTGCCTCCTAATGCGCTGCAAAATTTGCAAGTGCTGTTGACACAGACGCCCTGAGTTAAATTCTCTCCGGCACACCTGTGGCTCATGCAACAATTCTCCAGATATCAACAGTGACGTGTAATTCCTAACTATTCAAAGGAAAGGGTTAACTCACTTGTTAGGATGGAGAACTAAGCTTCCTTTACCCTCAGTACCTCATTAGTGACGGACTTCAGGTGTTTACTCGTCCGCCTGGATCACACCGCAAACGTAATTAACCAATTTCCGCAGAAAGATTGGCCAATTATGGTGACAGGAAACGAAGGTCTGGTCCGCAGGGTACACCTGGATACAGGTACGTATCCTCAGTACCTGGGGAAGCTTCTTTGTCCTCAAAGTGAATTAGCGCCGGTTTTTCTGGCTATTCACGCGTCACTTTTGCTCCCGATGGTATCTGAGCTATAACTGAACTAGCTAGCGCTTTTTAATTGAATTTATTCGAATTTTGAACCGCCAGCTCTAATACTCCTACATTGAATCTAATTCTAACTATTGTGGTTCCTAAAACTGTATTAATAATTTCTATCCTAGAAGGATAAATATTATTATGTACAAGTGTTAAGTTAATGGGTATGTTAAAATTTGATAAATCCGCTGGAGGGCGAAACGTCTACAATAAAGATACCCAGATATTGCACATGTTTAATTCTTCATGTTGTCTGTATCGCATACCATTCATGTACAAGTATTGTGTTTGTTCTGTTCGTCTCTGTGTTATCTTAAGTTCCACACAACTGGCTGTGCTCATCAGTAATCATATAGGATTAGCAAAGAGGTGAAAGTTAATGGACTGAGTCCCACCATGAATAATTACCACACATATTTTGCAAGAGTTGTACAGGGAAAAGTTGTAGCATAGATTTCATTTTCTCAGTACAACTCGTTAATTTTTTTCCATACCATTGAGGCTTGGGCCCCGATCATTACCTCTATAATAATAATAATCTTTATTTCTATCACCTATTCTCTATATACAGTATGCAATAAGATCACAGTAAACATGTGATATCACAATATGCAGCAGAATAACCACTGTGAAATTCCAAGCCCTTTCGTGATATCTCACATTATCAAGGAACTATGCACTATATACATATTTTCTTGTTACCATTTATCCGAATTATATACGCAAATATAAATGAATAACAAGTAATTGATTTAATACACAAATAACCCGCACATAGAAGAAAGGATCTTACGACGACGTTTCGGTCCGACTTGGACCATTTACAAAGTCACACTAACAGAAAGGAGAGAAGGAGGGATTATATATAGGCCAACAGACAGGGACGGGAATATATATATATATATATATATATATATATATATATATATATATATATATATATATATATATATATATATATATATATATATACTACCCCATTCTCTCGTTTCTGTGTAACTGTGTAAATGGTCGTAAGTTCCTCTCCTATTTGGGGTTATTTGTGTATTTTTCCAGTCCCGGTATTGTGCCTTTTTGTTATTTAGTTGATTTAAATTATGGCAAATCGTTGTAAACACGAAAATAAATATTCAGTTTTTACATAAACAATACGACGCCCTTAACTGTATCGTATATTCAGCATAATGGAGAAACTGGTGGCAGACAAGTGGGAATCTGAGGAACATCTTAACCACAAAATAATTGATATGGTCAACACGGACAACCTCAGAAATAATCTCATGTGAGTATACCAAGATAACCCTTGTCAGGTTTAAGAAGTATTCTGTTCTCACAGCCTGCTTCAGGCTAGGCATTCCTGGGGACTGCTGGATCAGCCTCGTGAGGCTAGGCTTTCCTGGGGACTGCTGGATCAGCCTCATACTCGTGAAGCTGCTGGATCAGCCTCGTGAGGCTAGGCTTTTCTGGGGACTGCTGGATCAGCCTCGTGAGGCTAGGCTTTCCTGTAGACTGCTGGATCAGCCTCGTGAGGCTAGGCTTTCCTGGGAACTGCTGGATCAACCTCGTGAGGCTAGGCTTTCTTGGGGACTGCTGGATCAACGAGGTTGATCCAGCTGTGGAATAATACTCTTCATAGGTAAGCACCCTGCAGGGGCAGTGATAGCAGTCTCAGAGGATAGGCCAACCCTACCCCTGGGCATACAGGTCAGTAGGCCTACTGTAGTGCTGTGTTTCATGGTAAAATTAGCATCAAATGATGTTATTTAAAGTTTTAAAGGGATGGAGAGGTAAGCCAGCAGAAGGCCTCAGTCACATCACAAAAAGATCCAGTCACAGGTCATCATGAATAAGACTGTCAACAAGAGGCATTTCAATTTTCCTGAAGAATCATACCTAACCTAACCTGTCTTAAGATAAGCTTTAATTAAGAAAATTGACACAGTTATAAGACAGTAATATAAATGTATACTAGATGCTTCAGGCATAGAACAGTAATACATTAAGTAGATTGAATCTAGGTTGATCTAGTTAAGGCAGCATTCATGATAAGTGTCTTGCATGATACAGGGAGCTGGCCAAGTTTCCACACCTGGCAGGGACAGAGAGAGATCACCAGCTGGCCCATATGATACGTGATCGGTTCCTGAAGGCTGGCTTTGACACCGCTGACCTTGTTCCTTATGATGTCCTCCTTTCCCGACCCAACCGTACCAACCCTAACCTGGTGAGTACCCTCCTCCCTCTCTCTCCTCCCCTTCCTCAACCACACTACAACACTGTGTTCTTTTGCAGACGATAGTAGAATTTGCATGAGTGTCATCCATTGGGAATACTGTAAATCTTCAAGCAGATATAAGCCAAGTCTTCCAGTGGGTCAGAAAACAATATGAAGTTCAGTGAGGAGAAATTTCAGTTCCTCCGTCATGAAAAACTTGAAGAAATAAAAACTATAACGGAGTATAAAACAAATTCTAACCACTCAATAGAGCGAAAAAACTAATGTGAAGGACCTGTGAGTGTTAATGTCAGAGGATCTCAGCTTCAAGGTTCACAACTGTTGTGTTACTATCACATCCGGGAGGAAAATAATAGAATGGATAATGAGAACTTTCAAAACAAGGGAAGCCATACCAATGATGATTCTCTTCAAGTCGCTTGTTCTTTTTAGGCTGGAATATTGCTGTATACTAACAGCCTCTTTCAATGTAGGCAAACCTGCAGAGCTAAAAAAGTACAGAGAACTTCCACTGCACGTATTAGTTGAGTCAAGCACCTTAATTACTGGGAGACATTGAAGTCCTTTGACTTGTACTCCTTGGAACGAAGGCGAGAAAGATATATCAAAAAAATCTTAAGAGGGAATGGTTCCAAATCTGTGCTATTTGACATATACAGATTTAAAGCTTATTTTTTTAACCATCATTGCTACTAGTATGCATTCATATTACATGATAAGGTATACATAGCTTGGTTGGTATCGCACTCAGCTCACACTTAGTGTCCGTAGTTCGATCCCCGTTACGAGTGAAAACACTGGGCGTGTGTTCTTACACCTATGGTCCCTGTTCACCTAGCGTTGGACTAGGCGCGGCCAGCAGTAACAGCCTGGTTGATCAAGCCCTGATCCACCTGGAGGCCTGATCAAGGACTGGACCGCGGGGGCGTTGACCCCTCGGAACACCCTCCAGGTAGTAGCAAATAGGTACCTGGGTGTTAGTCGTCTGGTGCGAGGTGGCATCCTGGGGGGGTGGCAGTATACCTCAGATAGGGCTAATCTTTGGAATGAACAAAGACAGGATAACTCCTCTCAACATGAAAAAAGTATCTTGTTAGAATAGATCTTTCCTGTTTTAACTATTTATTGCGCCTGTATGCAGTTTAAGGGATGGCTTTGTGCAGGACAAGCCTCCTTGACCATGTAATTCCCGGTAACCGTGTGTAACACTAGTATCAGAGGTGCTAATTCCCTGATACCTTTACAGCCTACTTTTGTTTGGGGGATAATATCAGAGCTATGAGCGACCTGGTCTCAGACCTGGCCGCGGGGGCGTTGACCTCCGAAACCCTCTCCAGGTATACTGATATGTGGCGCGTGTCCCCTTACGAGAGTTGGTCTTTCTAACTAGTTGTTATGGAGAGTGTGGAGGCTTTATAAAGGCCAAGGAAAGTAGCTCTGTATGAAAGTAGCTATGTATAATATTAGCCAGGACACCTGTCTTGGCTAATATCATACATAGATGCTCAGAGAGGATTTCTGGCCTTCTAGGGAGTGATTTACTAACTATTTTATTCTGTGACTACTTACAGACATTAGGTGACCTTACAACAGTTCAGCTCACTTGACCTCAAACAATCATTGTGCGTCATATGCCTATCCTGTAATACAAAATACCCATAATGGGGTCAGGGTCTGGGCCCCAATGTTTTGATAGCTAAGCAAGTTTGTCTTATTGACCTACCTACAGGATTATTATCTAATAACAATAGTAACAAGGGGGTTGTGTAGACACGAATTCCAGCCTAAACAAACATTGCAAAGCAACTTATAGGTCGCACCCTGGGTTATGTTCTGGAAAACACTCATAAATTGGGTGTCCCGCAGCTTGTTTGGTAGCGCACTCAGCTCACACATTGAGGTTCGTGGTTTGATCCCCGGTACGGGTGGAAACATGGGGGCCATTTTTCCTGTTATCTCCTATTCATCTAGCAGTAAGTAGGTACCTGAGTGTTAGTCGACTGGTGTGGGTCGCACCCTGGGGGACAAAAATAACCTAATTTACCCGAAATACTCTGCATAACAAGGGACTCTCTATATAGTATGGCATTGATGTCAGCTATGGTCTGTATAAGTTGCATCATGTACTGGTAGAGATAAAAATTAAAAGATGAATTCTCAGACAACTCGCTCACAAAACGAATCTGTGGGAGAGATGCTGGTATCATGACCCACGAAATTATAATAACATGATTCTCAACAAGACACGGTTGAGTTTTACGTCTCCCTGGACATGGGTTCTAACCCCACCCTCATCGTGGTTTGTTTAAGAATATAAGAAAAGAGGAACACTGCAGCAGGCCTGTTGGCCCATACTAGGCAAGTCCTTCACAATCCATCCCCGATGATGTTATGATAGATTGTTATTGCTTTGAAAAAAAGTGCACCATGGTTGATGAACTTGGCCTATACAGAGGCACGTATTGGTGTGCCTCTGGCCGAGCTAGGCTAGTTTATTGGATAAAGAAAAAGATGAGGTAGCATAAAATGGTCTGACTGCGAACACTGGCTAAGTTAATGACCGATAATTACCATAATTACCTTGAGAAAGTATCCAGGGGCTGGTCATAGCTTCAGTTGTCTGCCTACAAAGATTGCCAACTTAATCACCTTTTGTGAGTATATGATTATGTTTTCATATGTCTTAAGTGATTGTATGTCAAGTTTTTTGTGATCAAGTGATAGTTTTGTGATTTGGAGATTATAAATTTGTTTTGATCACGTCATGTCCTAGTTGTAGGTGTCTGTGTCTTATTTTTGGTGTTAATGATATGTCTTAGTTGGTGTTGTTTGTGTCTTAGTTTGGCTGTATGTATGTCTCATGACTTAAATTTGTTGTAATTATGTCATGTATGAGTTTGGTACTCACCTAGTTGTACTCACCTAGTTGTGGTTGCAGGGGTCGAGTAATAGCTCCTGGCCCCGCCTCTTCACTGGCCGCTACTGGGTCACTCTCCCTGCGCCATGAGCTTTATCATACCTCTTCTTAAAGCTATGTATGTATGGTGTGCATGTTATAGTGTTCATGTCAAGGTATTTTGTGCTTATGTCTTATTTTTGTGTTCATCTCTTAGATTTTGATTTTATCTTAGATTTTATGGTTATCATGTCTCATGTCTTAACTTTTTGTTTTTGTCTTACATGTCTTAGATTTTCGATGATCATGTCATGTCTTGGGTGTGTTCATGATATGTCTTAGTTGGTGGTTGTCTTAGATTTTTGTGGTGGTGATCGTGTGCTCATGTCATAAGTGTATGGCTTAGTTTTTGTGTTTATTTTGTAAAGTCTGGAGAATGAGCGAGTAAACTTTTATTAAGAGAGAGTAGTTTGGTGGATGAGACGTAATTTTTAGTCCATGATTGTGTAAGTGTGATTGAGAATGTAGTTTGGTGGTTGTCAAATGTTATTTTGGTGGTGTTCAAATGTTATCCCAAAACCTACTTTCATATGTCGTTGTGAGGTAAGGTAATGAGACTGATGATTTAACTGAAGAAAAGTTGACAGAGTGATGTTATTGAAATGTGTATAAAAATGAGGGTGATTTGTGATCTTAGTAAAAGTATTGATAGTTTAGTGATCTTGGCCTAAGTGATCTTAGTAATAGGGTTCTTGGTTGAAGTGTTTTGAGGGAATGTATATAAAAATGTGTATTGATGATGATCTTAGTGGTGAGTTTAGATTTTAGTAAACGTGATATGGTGTTGGTGAACATGATTTTGTGTTCTGAGATGTGATGGCAGTTAGCAGTCTCAGGGCTCCCCCTGGGATGAGGTATCCCCATTAAGTCTCCAGAATGTTAACTCAAATTCGCTCAGTAAAATACTGTGGGTTTTTGTGTGAGTTTTAATGAAATAATGGGGATTTTGTGTAAATTTAAATAACTATAAAGGTAGAGCGTAAATATTTTAAATAATGGGTTGAGTACACATATTTTATATCTAGACTTAAATTCTCTCTATGCCAGTGCTGAGGTGGTCAGTCCCTTAGTCTCACCTCCACTCAAGTATTTGAGGTGGTCAGTCCCTTAGTCTCACCTCCACTCAAGTATTTGAGGTGGTCAGTCCCTTAGTCTCACCTCCACTCAAGTATTTGAGGTGGTCAGTCCCTTAGTCTCACATCCACTCAAGTATTTGAGACTGATTACAAATACGAACGACTGAAGCGACATAACCAAGTATGCATCGTGTAATTTATGTAATTTCAGAAGAAATTTTCTCCATTATTATTATTATTATTATTATTATTATTATTATTATTGATGTTTTATTTCTTAATTTAGCTCCTGAGTGGTAGAGCACTCAGCTTACAACTGAAGGATATGGGTTTAATCATGGGTGAGACGAGATGTATGTGTCATGCTGACCCGTGTCTCAGTTGGCAACGCTCTTGCCTCCCGTACTAAGTGTCCGCGTTCATTCCCGGGCATGGGTGGAGACTGTCAGAGGGCCTTCTCACTTTTCCCCCTCGCCTATTAGAGAATCGACAATGGTCCAAAGAGGACCGAAACGTCATCATACGTTTCACTCCCCCATGTGCGTGTTATCTAAGGAATAGCAAGGGTGCGAATGATAGAATTCTTTACTTTTTTTGTTCAGGTGACTCTTGAAGACGGGAAAGGCGGAGTTATCTTCAGCAGTACCTACCAGGAGAAGCCCCTGCATGAGGACGATAGTGACCCAGAGTTCATCCATGCATTTAATGCCTTTACGCCTGCAGGTGGGTGCTGGAGCATGCTGGGACAGGTGGTGCTGGAGCCTGCTGGGACAGGTGGTGTTGGCTGATGGGACAAGTGGTGTTGATTTTGGGTGATGGGACAGGTGGTGTTGGGACAGATGGTGTTGGTTTTTGGTGATGGGACAGATGGTGTTGATTTTGGGTGATGGGACAGATGGTATTGGTTTTGGGTGATGGGACAGGTGGTATTGGTTTTGGGTGATGGGACAGGTGGTATTGGTTTTGGGTGATGGGACAGGTGGTGTTGGTTTTGGGTGATGGGACAGGTGGTGTTGGTTTTGGGTGATGGGACAGATGGTGTTGATTTTGGGTGATGGGACAGATGGTATTGGTTTTGGGTGATGGGACAGGTGGTATTGGTTTTGGGTGATGGGACAGGTGGTATTGGTTTTGGGTGATGGGATAGGTGGTGTTGGTTTTGGGTGATGGGACAAGTGGTGTTGGTTTTGGGTGATGGGACAGGTGGTGTGGGGGTGCTGGAAAATGTAACTGAAAATAAATGGTAGAGAAATTATGACAAATGTTAAACCTGTAGGAGTCATAAAGAGCCTAGGAAATTGAAAGTAATCAGGTTTGATCTGCGAAAGGGAAAAGTAGCGCCAGTTCCTTAGATCAAGAGTCATTCACTGGCATTAGGTTAGAAGATAAAAAAAAGGCAAAAAGGTTAGACAGTGTATACGGAATCCAGAGTCAATATATGTGCCAGAACACAGGTGTAATAGGAACACACAGGTAAGTGCCCAAATACACACAGGTACACTTTAATCTAGTGTATTGTCACCAGGTGACGTGCGTACAGAGGCTGGTCGTGGTGTGGTATACGTCAACTACGCCAGGGTCGAGGACTTCGACAAACTCAAAGAACTGAATATTAATGTCTCTGGCTGCATCGTCATTGCTCGCTACGGCAAGATCTTCAGAGGGAACAAGGTGAGTGTGTCCTCGTAATCTGGTTTCCACATTTCTCGAAAAATGGTCCCTGTCCAAGCTATCAATTCCTCTCGTTTTTTTGTACGTTGTCATATCGTCTCTAGTTCTTCTTTCATCTGATGTTAAAAGGTTTAGTTCCCTTAATCTCTCCTTATAGGATATACCCCTTATAGGATATACCCCTTAGCTCCAAGATTTGTTTCGTTGTAAGTCTCTGCACTTCCTTCAATTTCTTGAAGTGCTTCATAAGTGTGGGTTCCATACTGGTGCTGCATACTCCAGTATGGAGTATGCAGCGCCATGAATGCTTTCTTCCTAAGATTTCTTTACCTGCCATCAGGTCTATTTACACTGTACCTGTCAGTCGTATAGCCTCATGTGTCAGTCAGCAGTCAGTCGTATATACCACAGCATGTTAGTTAGCTTTTAAGTCATGTCTACTCAGCAGGCATTTCATAGATTAGTGGTATTTCATTTGGTTCACAATTGAAAGACCCGGGTTAAATTCTTGGCGAGGCAGATGCATGGGAAAAACATCCTGGCACCTGCTGACCCTTTTCACCTAACAGTTATTAAACATTGAGTTAATCGACTGTTATTAACTCTCTGGGGTAAATAATAATTCAAATAATCTACAGCAGCCATGTGTATATTACAGCCTACCTTACAGTGACTCTTGTTGTACCCCCAGGTGCTTCATGCCCAGGAGCGAGGCGCCAAGGGCATAATCCTCTTCTCGGACCCCAGTGATATTGCCCCGGAGGGAGTGGAGGCACAAAACGTGTACCCCAACACTTGGTGGCTCCCGGGGTCGGGCATTCAGAGAGGAACCACCTATATGGGCTCTGGGGACCCACTCACTCCTGGATGGCCCTCAACGGGTGGGTAACTGGTGACCTTAAACATATGGGCGCTCACTTCATACCAGTCACTGTTGACACACTCATCCCACTTGGTCACATCACTCATCCCACTTGGTCACATCACTCATCCCACTTGGTCACATCACTCCTCACCCATCTGACCACCAACCTACTCGAGGACCCCAATGGGAATAAGTCTTTCTGTCTGACTTTTTTGAGGGGTTATCCTAGGTAATTTACACATGTTACTATGTATGATATTTTGTGTAACTGCATTTATGTGTACCAGTACCTAAATTAACTTAAGCACAGGTTACTGCTGGTCGGTGTTTGTTGACATTCCACGTAATGATTTTTGAACCTGTTTTCTGTGCTCTTTTCAGGGATAACTCTTGTTTATTAACGGTAATATTTTAATATGGTGTTTATCATCAATCATCATTACTTTCAGTATTAATAACCACTTTTAGCAGTCATTAATATTAATTATTAATTATAATAAGACATAACTAATAGGCCTACTCCTGCCTAGCATTCTCCTTACTTGTGTATCCCACAGCTCAGGCCTACAGACTCGAGGTTGAAGATGCCCAGCTGCCCAAGATTCCCTGTCAACCCATTGGTTACGACGATGCCCGTGTTATACTGGAGTGAGTAGTGGGTGTGGGAGGAGGAAGGTGGGTGCTGATGGGTGGGTGGAAATTGCGGATGATGAGAATGGATAGGTGGCATTCTGTAATTGGAGGGAATTGGTGGGAATATTGTCCGTGATTAAGAAATGGAATAAGCTGCGTGAGGAATAACAATAATATATTTGCAAATCACTGGCAAAATAAAGACAAAAATAACAATGCACAACGAAGACTACATTCGCTATTCACAATATAATTTTTTTTTTTTCCAAATATACTGTATAACTTCTTGATCACTTCTGAAGTAATCAAGGTCCCAGGACCGAAACGTTTTCTAATAAATATGTCCTAGTGTTTGCTTACGTGTCTTTCTATTACCCAGGTTTATATACCGTACGCTGAGATAAATCATAAATTACTGACTCTGGTCAGGTCATGGGCTCGGGTCACAGCACATACTCAAATCTTCAAAATATTCAACTCCTCCACACACACACACATACACACACACACACACACACACACACACACACACACACACACACACACACACACACACACACACACACACACACACACACACACACACACACAAAGGAATTTAACCCTGTTGTCTGTGACCTGCAGGAAGATTGGTGGCACTCCAGCCCCCGGTCATGACTGGAAGGGCGGCCTGACGGGTGTGGCCTACAACCTGGGACCTGAGCTGCAAGATAGCTACTCCTCCTATACACTGAGACTCAACACCCACAATGTGCTCCAGGTCTACCGTTCCTTCAATGTTATTGGCACCATCAAGGGGGAAGTGGAGCCAGGTGAGTTAAGAGTGGAGAGAGAATGTTATTGGCACCATCAAGGGGGAAGTGGAGCCAGGTGAGTTAAGAGTGGAGAGAGAATGAGAAACAAAGAGAGGAGAGAGGTACAGTATATACCTAAGGTTCATCTAGTTCACTGTCTAGGATTTCAGTATGTAATTTCCTATGTATTTTTAACTACAAGTTTGTAGAAACTGATGTAGAACTGACTTGTTGGCCACGTGTGTTTAAGTGTGTGTATTTTTGCTTGTTTTGTCGTACTTTTTTAGATTTATACATTCGTAGGAAAAGGATTAGAGCTGTTCATACTGTCTAGTGTTCTCTAGAAGTGTAGTTATCCTCTTCTTGAATCAGACCTGAAGGGACCTCCCTGAAAGGCCCTCCCTGAAAGGCCCTCCCTGAAAGGCCCTCCCTGAAGGGGCTTCAGGGGACCTCTCTGTAGAGACTTCTCTGAAGGGACTTCAGGGACCTCTCTGAAGAGACCTCCCTGAAGATACTTCAGGGGACCTCTCTGAAGAGACCTCCCTGAAAGGACCTCTCCGAAAGGACCTCCCTGAAAGGCCCTCCCTAAAGGGACTTCAGGGGACCTCTCTGAAGAGACCTCCCTGAAAGGACCTCTCTGAAAGGACCTCCCTGAAAGGACCTTCCTGAAGGGACCTCCCTGCAGGGTATTGTTTCTACTAAATTAGCATTAATAATCAGTTAAAACATTTTACTTGTCTTGCATTTACTTCACTGTTGACTGGTATTCCATGACTCGTAATTTTTTTTAAATTACTAACTTAGATTTTCACTAAGTGTTGGCATTGCGGTTCACAGACCGCTATGTGATGATTGGCAACCACCGTGATGCCTGGGGTTACGGTGCCTCTGACCCCTCCAGTGGCACTGCCCAGATGCTGGAGACTGCCCGTGTCTTTGGTCAACTCATCAGTAGCACAGGTGAGTGCCCATCTGGTTTTGATACTTGCTATAAAGTAACACCTTTTAACTTTGTTGTTGTAACATATTAGTTCAATGTTCCTGGTGTTATTGTCAAGGGATGCTACAATTTGATGCTATAATTCATATTCCGTCGTCTTCCCAGAAGGCCATGAATAATTATTGGTTTTTTTGCGCGTAAGAAATAAACTTGGCATCCATCCTAGTAACACCACTAAGTAAATTTATATAAAAGATTTAAGAAGCGAAGTTATCAGCGAATATTTCAGATTTTAACATTGCTAAAATAATTTTTTAACAAGCTATCTATTATACGGCGGTTGTATTACCATCATATTTGTAATTTAAAACGAAAATAAACTTACACAAGGGAAAAATTTAACGTCAACTATTCTAAAAAAAAATTATCGTCCACAAGGCTGGCGGCCACGACGGACTCTAGTTTTCTGCAGTTGGGGAGCTGAGGAGTACGGTCTTATTGGTTCTACAGAGTGGGTGGAGGTAAGAGGTTTTCCCCGATGTGTTTTACAGGTCAATAAGGCAACAACTTGCTCTATCACTACTATATTTCCACATATTTTGGGAAATATACAGAAGTATAATACAGTTTTTAGGACTTGAGGTGGTGTTGGAGTGTGAGCAAGGTAACATAAAGGGATTCAGGGAAACCGGCAGGCCGGACTTGAGTCCTGGAGATGGGCAGTACAGTGTCTGCACTGTAGTGTAAGCACGCCTCTGGCAAGACAGTGATGGAGTGAACGATGGTGAAAGTTTTTCTTTTTCGGGCCACCCTGCCTTGGTGGGAAACGGCCGATGTGTTAATAAAAAATATAATACTGTAAATCGTCCTCTCAAACTAATACAAACAAAAAAATCCTCTTTGTGTACTTGCAAAGAGCAGCAACCTGGGTTTGACTACCTGTATGCTGCAGTACTTGTCTTGTTATTATGAGCTGAATAGATTTATTTCCTTAAGTTTTTTGACACATGGGAGCGTATGTATAATGTATCAAACCTTGCCATAGATACACATGCATATAGCACGTTCAGGATAAGTCACAGATCATACATACAGAAAAATATACGTATATGCACACACACAATGCAAACATCTTACACATGTACATACAATACACACATGAATGTAATGGACAATGCAAAGCATATATAATGTTCTTGCACCCAGGCATGTGAAAATACTTTCACATATAACCATGTGAATATATTGACAAACATGCATACACATTTAGATGTGTACAGTATACATATACATATATGTGCTTTTCTTTACATTTTACTGAATGAGGTGTCTCCCACGAAGGAGGAAAACCTATTAATCATCTGTGATTACCTATCTTGCAAGAAGAATTATATTGACAACCAAATTGACTCGACCCTCTGAACTGCAACATTCTCTGCACTCCCAACGATCAATAAAAAAATATAAATCCTCCTCTGAAACTTACTCAACGTGGATGCAAGTACACTGTGCATGGCCCCCGCTCACAGTAGCTGGAACTCGGCCACGACATTCCAAAGGTCCGCCAGGGCATTCCAAAGGTCCGCCAGGGCATTCCAAAGGCCCACTATCTGCCAACTTCTTCGAGACTATCGTTAAAAAGCCTCCTTAATATAATTCATGTAAGCAATGAACTATGTCAAACTTCCTGAGATCTACTCGTTGAGTTTTCATCCATTATTCATCTTTCTACGCTTCTTATTTCATTTTTTTTTTTTACTTTCGTATATTGTCATACATGTTACAGTCTTTTTACTTTGACATGGACCAGTAGGCCTTCTGCAGTGTTCCTCCTTTCTTATGTTCTTCTGTAATTTCTTATATCCATGTTCACTAAACAATTATTAACAGCTCCCTTTCACTGTTGGTGCTGTAGTACTATGACTTACTAGCCAGTGTTGGTGCCATAGTACTATGGCTTACTAGCCAGTGTTGGTGCCATAGTACTATGGCTTACTAGCCAGTGTTGGTGCTGTAGTACTATGGCTTACTAGCCAGTGTTGGTGCTGTAGTACTATTACTTACTAGCCAGTGTTGGTGCTGTAGTACTATGACTTACTAGCCAGTGTTGGTGCTGTAGTACTACGGCTTACTAGCCAGTGTTGGTGCTGTAGTACTATGACTTACTAGCCAGTGTTGGTGCTGTAGTACTACGGCTTACCAGCCAGTGTTGGTGCTGTAGTACTATGGCTTACTAGCCAGTGTTGGTGCTGTAGTACTATGGCTTACTAGCCAGTGTTGGTGCTGTAGTACTACGACTTACTAGCCAGTGTTGGTGCCATAGTACTATGGCTTACTAGCCAGTGTTGGTGCTGTAGTACTATGGCTTACTAGCCAGTGTTGGTGCCATAGTACTATGGCTTACTAGCCAGTGTTGGTGCTGTAGTACTATGGCTTACTAGCCAGTGTTGGTGCTGTAGTACTATGGCTTACTAGCCAGTGTTGGTGCTGTAGTACTATGGCTTACTAGCCAGTGTTGGTGCTGTAGTACTATGGCTTACTAGCCAGTGTTGGTGCTGTAGTACTATGACTTACTAGCCAGTGTTGGTGCTGTAGTACTACGGCTTACCAGCCAGTGTTGGTGCTGTAGTACTATGGCTTACTAGCCAGTGTTGGTGCTGTAGTACTATGGCTTACTAGCCAGTGTTGGTGCTGTAGTACTACGACTTACTAGCCAGTG